>JAOUQZ010000022.1:11868851-11878893 GCA_028564935.1 Neosilurus hyrtlii
GATCATGTCCCTGCTGCGTTTGTCATGGTCTTCATCTGTGTGATGGGGGGTTTAATATATCCCACACCTTGTAACAACATCATCTATGTTATTTTCTTTAGTTGTAATAATACGGCTGATCGGTGTATAGAAGGCATTATCTACTTAGCAAACCATTAGCAGCAACCACGTCTGCATTTTTAACTTTTTTTTTTTTTGGAGTCTGTGCAAGGGCCTTGGCTCAGTCTCAGAGCTGTTTTATTGTAAGATACACTAATTTGGCTACTGGAAAGTCCCCTAGAGGAAGAGTGCCCACTAAAAGCCTAGTTAAGAGACTGCATGCATAAGCACAGCCATTACTCACTTTTATCCTGCACCCTTTTCACTCCGACTCAGATTTGGCAGGACACCCATTTAAGATATGTGTTTGTAATTATTAGTCCTGATTTCAGTGTAGAGTGATTGGGGATTAAAGTTTCGAGCACAACTTGGTCAGTGTATCTTTAAGCTTTTATTAGATTCTAATAATTTACCAATAATTCAAAACATTTCTAATACAGAACACGCAAACGGGTTTCAAACGGAAAGAAAAAAACAACAGGCCCAAAAATTTAGCTATTATTTTTCCCCTTTGTTCTTATGGGTTTAATAATTTTTCTCACCCATAACTGACTCATTTGCCAAACTGCTTTAACCTACTTGGGTTGCTGGGAGGCTGGAGCCTATCTCAGCCGACACTGGCAGACCGTTCACACTCGCATCTAGGGGCAATGTCTTTGGACTGCAGGAGGAAACCCACGCAAGCAAGGGGAGAAACTCCACACAGGAACGCCCAATCCCAAAATTGATCCCAGGAATTTCTTGTGCTTAGGCGGACGTGCTAACCACTACGCCACCGTGACGCCCGGTTGAATTATATTGTTTGAGCATATAAAATATTATTCACTTATTACTCATCCTATTATCATTATAAAATGACTTCCAGCCAGTATGATCTGTATTTATTTGTGAGTTTATTTCATAAAAAATGTAAAAGTATAAGCACTGGTTCCCATAATAGCATTATATGCTCATCAAAGCACTGCCTTTTAAAATATTAACCACATCGTTTATTTTTCTGTCATTTTACCATCTCGTTTCATTCTACCAAAGCTGTATCTCATTCACATGGATGCTTATTTATAACCTCCTTTAATGAAATAGTGTGTAATAAGAGTCTTGTTTAGTGATGGTGTATATAAACAGCACTATTCCTAATCTGACTCCAAATCACACTGGAGTGAACTGCGTTTATTCTTTATTAGTCAGGAATTGTTTGTGGTTGAGTAGAGCGGAGTTGCATCATCAACCAATGTCAAGCCTAGATAACATGAATTTATTCGTCCGCTGTTATTTTTTTTCCTGGATCTCGTTTTGGGCCTATTAAGGTTGACAAAATGTGCTGATTAGCAATAATGTTTACATTTATTTTTCATTTGTAATTGTATAACGTACTGTATGGAGTTTTGGTGGAATCACAAGGCATCCACAGACACCTTCTGGAACGTGATGTGTCCAAATTAGATGTAATCTTTCACGTTCCTTTAAAACCAGGATCGAGACTAATTCGCCTCCATTTTCTAAGCTCGTTTACCTTATCAGTCCATTACACATTTTCAGCAGCTTGTTTTTACCAGTTGATTCAAACAGCAGAACAGGAACTCCTTCGACTGGTCTGACTTTGAAATACGGTTGGCCAGGGGACACGAGGACACGCAGACATAGTGGTTAGCACTCTCACATCACAACAAGAAGGTTCCAGGTTCAAGCCCCGTGACCGGTAAAGGCGATTCTGTGTGGAGTTTGCATGTTCTACCCGTGTTTCCTCCAGGTGCTCCGGTTTCCTCCAACACTCTTCAGACATGCACATTAAGCCGATTGGCTGTTCTGGATTCCTTAAGGTGTGAATGTGAGTGTGTTGGCCCTTTGAAGATCTGGCGACATGTTCGGGGTGTTATCGGCTGGGCTAGACTCCAGGTTCCCCGTGTCCCTCGACAGGATAAACGGTATTAAATTCAAATGGTATTCTGGAATTTTCAACCCATTTACTGTAAGGAAAAGAAATTACAAGTTTAAGTCATGTCTACCAACCTTCTTATTCTTTTTATTTCTTTTTTCATATATGCTAGTCTACCAAACTGGAATAAAGTCCTGACCTGCACCATCAATTTTGATAATTCAGTTCCCATTGTTTCCTGTAGGATTTAGAAACAACTTCCAGTTCTTATGCTACAAATCCTTTCCGTTTCAGAGATAAAAACAGAGAAACTCCCACCAAAAGAACCATTTCATAATATGCTAATACAGGACAAGCGTAGCAAGTCCTATATTAGCCCCAGCCCCAAGCCCCAATCCCCAGCTTCAGCGAGCGGCAAGTAAATGTCCAGAAACCTAGTATACAGTTCTGCTTCTGTGACCTTGAAAAGAAGGTCAAGGTCACTCACACACAAACTCATCCTAGCATTCACAGTACTCAGCCAGCATACCAAGTTTGAAAGCCCCAGCTTCAGCGCACGGCAAGTAAATGTCCGGAAACTAAAGTGTGACGGATGGATGGAACCCATTCCTATAGCTCCTGAAGGGTGGGAGCAAAAAACAAACATATGAAGTTCAGCACTTACACAGGAGTGTACGCTATATTCTGAGAATCTGAGATCAGCATGAGAGTTCAAGCCCTAGTGCAACAGTTTCAATTTCAAATAATTACATTTATAATGGCTCAAGGACGAGAGACAGAGAAAGAGACAGAGAGAGAGAGAGAGAGAGAGAGAGAGAGAGAGAGAGAAAGAGAGAGAGAGAGAGAGAGGAATGTTTTATCTGCTTTCCAATCTTTCTATAGACTTCTTAATAAGAGAGTCAAAACAGATGATGAGACCTCACCAGTGTGTAATTTGACTCAGAGTCCCTAATCTTAGCATCGTGCGCAGTTACGTACCCAAAGGCAGCTTCTACTGGTCCAATCAGTACTGTATGTTTTGTCAGTGTAGCAGATTCACATACTGTCATCAGATCATGATTTTCTCTATGGCTCTCATATACCATTCAGCCATAACTCATTCATTCGCTTGCACACTCACTCACTCATATTCCATACCGCTTAATCCTATCAGGGTCGCAGGGAGGCTGGATGAAGGCAGGGTACACCCCGAATAGCCTGCCAGACCATCGCAGGACCAGCACTTTCACTATTCACACTCACGCTTCCGAGCAATTTGAAACAGCCAGTTAGCCTAACGTACATGTCTTTGGGGTGGGGGAGGAAACCGGAGTACCTGGAGGAAACCCGCGTAAGGACTGGGAGAGCATGCAGGCCGCACGCAGAAACACCCAAGCCGAGCCTGGGACTCGAACCCAGGACCTTCTTGCTGCGAGGTGGACGTGCTAACCACTACGCCACCGTGCGTAGAAATATAGAAATACAAATCTAGCTCTGTTCCCTATATAGATGTTATGTGATGACATGTAAATCATTTGTTAGGGGGCCGCTTTTATTTATTTATT
Source organism: Neosilurus hyrtlii (assembly GCA_028564935.1). Classification (NCBI taxonomy): domain Eukaryota; kingdom Metazoa; phylum Chordata; class Actinopteri; order Siluriformes; family Plotosidae; genus Neosilurus; species Neosilurus hyrtlii. The sequence continues at coordinate 11,872,371 of JAOUQZ010000022.1, forward strand.
TATTCAAATATACTAAGGGTAGCACTCGTGATGTATATAAGGGTTATTACATACGGAGGTCTAGAGGGAAAGGAGCTCGACCTTGAATGAGTGAGTCAGGAACAACAAGAGACAACACAAGAGCAAACATCTGGAGATGTCCTGTGTGGGCTTCTTTTAGAAGGCATATGATCAGGAGTGAGACCAAAGCCTGCAGCTGTGAGCTTGTTCGAGAAAGAGAGAGAGAGAGAGAGAGAGAGAGAGAGAGAGAATATGAAGTCAAAATGAAGAGATGGATCAACAGAAACAAAAGTCATACGCACGTCTTCAGCTTCTTATAATTTCGTCTGTGAGTCAGCGATCACACACCGAGGTGTGTGATATCACGATGCGTCACTGCATGCAGTCGAAGTGTCGCACTTGGCCGTCACATTACAGTGAAATGACCAACACACTGCTCCCACGCTAACATCCCTAATCCCAGCTCATTTATTATTGGCTGGGTGGAGACACACACTATTGATCAGTTCGGCTGTCTCAGCGCTGATGGATGGTCGCAAAAGAGGACTTTAAGGCTGCAACGATCAGTTGTCCTTACCAGCCCTAGAATGTTTCAGAACGTCAAGCGTGCTGCATGTAGTCAGTTTACGCATGTTATTTTTTTGTTTGTTTTTTTGACCATTTGCATAAAAAGGTCACTGGAGAGAAGACAACAATCAATCGGACTATTATTATATACATTGTAAACATGCAAGAGCACTCACACTCACACCCTGCGGTAATATGGAACAGACACTTTGCCTAATGTGCAGGAGGAAACCAAAATACCTGGAGGAAACCAACACAAGCACAGGGAGAACATGCAAACTTCACCCGAACCTAAGATTCGAGCCCAGGACCCACTTGCTGTGAGGTGGACATGCTAACCATGAACGCCGCCATACTTCATTCATCAAATTGTAATATTCAGCCTATAAAACATGTGACATGTCATTTATACCAATCCCCACTCGTCATTTTATTAGGTTCACCTTCTATATAACAATATAGTACATAAATAGATCTGGAAATTATACTGGTGCACAGCAAGAAGGTCCTCGGGCTCAGGTCAAGTGTGTGGAGTTTGCATGTTCTCCCTGTGCTTGTGTGAGTTTCCTCTGGGTGCTCTGGTTTCCTTCCACAGTCCAAAGACATGCACATTTGGCTAACTGGCTGTTTCAATTTGACCCTAGGTGTGAGTGTATGTTGCCCTCTGGTGGTCTGGTGAGCTTTTCGGGGTGAACCCCACTTTTACCCAGTGTGAGCCTAATATACATGTCTTTGAACTGAGAGAAAACCAGAACACCAGGAGGAAACCCGCACAAGCACAACGACACAAGGAGAACAATGCATAGAAATGCCCTCGAGGCTCAAAACCAGGAGAGTGCTAACCACTCCGCCGCCGTGCCGCCCATCTTGTAAATAGAGATCTTTATAGAAAAATTTTGGTAGCAGTGTAATCATGGAGATGTTTGTAGCTTTTCATGTGAGTCTGCTTTGTGTAATCATAATCAGGCTGTCGAGAAGCATCAACACTCCTAGCACATCTGGCACTATTGATTTTGTCCAATTACTCATTTCAGTTCTGTGATGATTGAGTTGTCTTTCTGAGTCCATTCTCCAGTCGCTGAGTCGTCTTGTGTAATAAAAAGGGTTTGCATGCTTGTCAGATTAGCTTCTGCGTGCATTTTTCGTCTTGTCAGCTCGACCACTGAATGTATCTCCATCAGCATTAGATGTTTAAGAGGAGACCATGCTGGTGGAATGTACAGGAGAAGAAGAAGAAGCCGACCTTGTTCGAAACCGGGCTTTTCTGATGCGCGCGCGGCACTATGGGCCGCGGGGAGCCGTTCCATCTTCCACTCATTTAAAATCTGCAAACAGCTAGCGGGCTCTTCGCTGTCTCCTTGGGAGACAGTCCACTTATTGCAACCCTTCGGTCCGACAAAAAGAAGGGAGACAATGCTGGAGTGGATCATAAGGTGTTAAGAGAGATGTCGGCGTGCTCTCTTTTTCAGAATTCACCGTCATTTATTTAAAGCTTATTAGTTAGCGTGCAACTTCAGAAACTTTCAGCATAAGTAGATTCCACGATTCTAGTCATTAAATGCTTGCCCCAGGTGGTGCAAGCATCTGTTAGCATCTCTCTCTCTCTCTCTCTCTCTCTCTCTCTCTCTCACACACAGTCTGTCGCAGTGTCTCTCTGACTCTTTGGCTTTCAGCTTTCTGCACTTCTCATGTTCGTTCAGGATAGCTGTAAAACACAAGGGCCTGAGTCTGTGTAATGTTGGAACTATATGCTGTAGTAGAAAGCGTCCGACTCACTACGTGTTGTACTCTGGGAGACATCCAGCGATTTCTGTCAAAATATGCCACAGGTGGTGGGTTACCGTGCTGGGCATTGCGTCATTGGTATGTTGGAGCCAGGACTATTTTTACATCTGGCACAGGGACATTCGGGACTCACTTGGCTACTTTTACCAGATTCCACGATCGCCATTGGTTTAATAAGAGATGATTATGGCGCAGCGATTTCCCCATTTTGCCTGCATCAGCCAAAGTATGAACTTCTTAAAGCCAGTCAGCGATACTGTAATCCACTTAATCTTTCTAGGGTCACGGGGAGGACTGAGCCTATCTCAGCTAACTTTGTGTGAAGGCGAGATACGCCCTGAACAGCTCGCCACACACATACACACATCCACTTGCACCTATTACACCTAGGGGCAAGGAACAGCCTAACATGCATGTTTTTGGACTGTTGGAGGAAACCAGTGCCTAGAGAGCCCACGCAAACACAGAGCATGCAAACTCCACACAGAAACACGCAGAAACACCCTCGCCGAGCCCAAGACTTGAAACCCGGACCTTCTTGCTGTGTGACAGACATGCTAACCACTACGGTTAAAAATATTTAGCTAGTGGGGATCCCGAGTGGTGCATCAACAAGGTGAGCGACTATTAACCTGGAGATTGCAAGTTCGAATCCGGGTTGATGCCACAGCCATCCATGACCGGGAGTCCACGGGAGCTGATTGGTCGAGCTTTCATGGGACGGAGAGATGGCATACGCTCACTTCCCTGTCACTCACAGCGATCACCAGCCAATCATGGGCATAATTTTTTTTTTTTATATTTAGCTGTTGCACGCTCACTTTGTGTGTGTGAGAAAGTGAAAGAGGGAGAGAGCTGAGGTCTAATCCTATTAGAGAAGGATGAAAGAAACAGGCATGATAGGAAAGAAGACTGCGAAATAATGGATAAAGTAGCAGCCAGAATACAAGTGAGGTCTTCCATGCCTTGTCTAATCCAATCAAATCAAACGTATGAGAGCATGATGTCATATGGCATGTGCATGTGATGTCATCTGAGCAAGCCTAAGACAAAAGCGTATATGAATGGGGTTTCACTGTGAATACTGTTATGTTGTGTGTGTGTGTGTGTGTGTGTGTGTGAGGTTTTGTCACACAATATCAAAGCGTGACATTTCTTGTCTGATCAATTCCGAGAAATTCTGTCCGTGTGTGAGTCTCAGAACTCCGAGATGTTCCACATCAGCACGGTTCTTCACCAGTAATCTCGATCTACTGTATTAATGAAATCTGACAAGACAGACTTATTTCTGTGTGGATCATTAATCATTAAGCATAAGTTGAGTCAGTCTGTGTGTGTGTGTGTGTGTGTGTGTGTGTGTGTGTGTGGGGCTGTGCTTGGATTTCAGCAGCTTATGTATAGGGGAAACACAGAAAAATACATGGTCTGAACAGCAAAGCACAAATACGGTGATGCAGTGCTTAGCACGTCCGCCTCTCCGCAAGAAGGTCCTGGGTTCGAGTCCTGGGCTCAGGCATTTCTGAGTGAAGTTTGCATGTTCTCCGCATGCTTGCTCTGGGTACTCTGGTTTCCTCCAACAGTCCAAAGACATACATATTACGGTAACTGCTTGTTCCCAATTGCCCCTAGGTGTGACTTTGAGTCTGAATGGGTGTTTGTTGCGTTGGCCATGTGATGGTCTGGCGAGCTGTTCAGGGTGTACCGCCTTCGCCCAGTATCGGCTGAGATAGGCTCAGCCTTATTAACAGAGTGTGGGGTCTGTATAGAGAAATGTTGGCCTTGTTATTTCACCTGAGGTGCAGTTACTTGGCAACAAGTCTTTAATCATATCTCTGAAGACTTTAGTAGGACCACAATTTGAGCCCTTTCCTTATCGCCAGTGTGCGGTGCGTTACACCTATCAGCGGTCGTCACAGCATCAGCCTTGGTTTCCTTTCTTGGATTCTAGTTTTCCAGTTTTCAGTATATTCGATGTTCTTGGTGTTTCCTGTATCTCATGGGTTGTCAGTCCACAATAAACTCCTCATCTAGCATATTCATCTTGTCTCCATGTTCTTTCATGACCGTTAGCTTTCAACCTATTTCCCTTTCCATGGTAGATGCGCACATTGCAACTAGTTAACAGCCAACAGCTAACTTGCAGGGTGATACACACCGGTCCAATATTTATTGCCTGCACATCGACCAATCAGATTGCACAAATTGTTTTAACTGATTGAACGTGGGAATCGTAGTAGAGCTTTACAGACCTTAATAGAGCGTAACAGACCACGATGCTCCATCGTAGGGGATCTTGATGAACTTGGAAACACGATTCCGTCAAGTTTGATCTCTTGGACTCCGATCGTGCTCCAAGCGTGGTTGTAAATTTTGGAGCTCTATGCATTTTTGAATCACGGCGCTTGCAGACATCGTTCCGTAGTGTAAACCCAGGGTAACCAAACATTAGACATCTCAAAATTCACTAAGATGATATTAAAGTGATGGAATTTTGATTATTACAGTCAGAGAATCAAAGCATTTCTCCATAATATAATCTGCCATCAGGATCACGTATGCTGTAAGAGGTATGTTATAAGAGTAGAAAACCCAAACGTAACTGAATAATATCACTTACAGGAAACACCAACCATTCACAATTGTGTTTGGTATTTTATTTGTATATTGTATCTATGTTGCACAAAGCTACAACAAAAAACCAGGCTTTAGTCATCTATATACTGCTCCAGCAAAGTCTGTTTAATCCTTTCCCCGGTTTCCTGTTCAAATTCCCATATCTTCCCATGCTGGTGACCTTTAAATGTGCCGTGATTCGAAAGGTCTGATAGAAAATTCATAGGACTGCTAACAGGCAGTGATCATTTGTTGAATTTTATATGAATGATGTCAGAAAAGGGACAGAATGCTGGTCCGATCTTGCGCCTAATGTTCCCAGGATAGGTTCTGGACCTGCCACAAACCTAAACAAAATAAACCATCAACTACAGTAATAAATGATGAATGAATTAAGGAAAGTAAGAAAGGCTACTAGCGCAAACCCCGCCTCTTAGAGCAACCCTAACCATTTGTGAACCCTCCTGAATTATTTACTAATTTGCAGCTAGAAATCTGTGAAGTATCTCTTTGGATATATCACATCATACGAGCTCGGATGTAGTTTGTACTACGAACGTAGGCGTATTTACATTTCGCCATGCTACAAATCTTGCATGGGGACTCGGGATGTTTTACAGCTTGCATCCTTTTGCAGACACAAAAAGTGAGACGGTTCCTGACCTTGTTCTGCTTTTTTAAACTTACGACCTGCTCTAGTCTGACAATCTCACTTTGACACGAAAGTCTGTTTTCTCCTCATGCTCCCTGCCGTCTGCCTCATCCTTTTGATCTCTTCTTCTCTGTCGGTGAAAGAGAAAGTGATAGATGCCAAGTTTTCCACCGTGCCATCAAATGCCTGTTTGAGTTGTAAAGGGAGCAGACAGTCTAACACTGCCTTGTCTGTTCTGAGGCGTTTTTCTCTGTCATGCAGTTTAATTCTCACAAGAACTTGTGAATAAAGTGGCTTTGAATTGTAGATTTTCCCCCCCTCACCCCCCCAAAATCAAAAGCACTTGGAGACAAATTAAAGTTGTCTTGTATGGATTTGAGTTCAGACTGGGGTCAAAGTTTATTCTACGCGTTTTGTTTTCTGCTTTTTTCGTGGCAGTACAAAAACATTCACTCACTCATTTGCCGAATTCTTTTAATCCTATTAGGGTCGGCTGAAGCCTATCACAGCCGAAGCTGGGCGAAGGTAGGATACACATCAAACAGCTCGGCAGACCATCACAAGGCAACACACACACACACAGCTATTCACACCTACAGGAAGTTTGGAACAGTCGTCGGATGAAACCGGAGTACCCGGAGGAAACTCACACAAGCATGGGAAGAACATTAAAAAAAAACACCTGAGCCTTGGACTCGAACCCAGGACCTTCCCGCTCTGAGGCGAATGTGCTAAGCACTACACCACCGTCCCGCCCCAAACGTCACTTTAAAAATAATTACAGTAATCATTCATTCATTCATTCATCTTCTGAACCGCTTATTCCTAATTAGGGTCACAGGGAGGCTGGCACCCATCTCAGCCGACTCTGGGCGAGGGCGGGGTACACCCTGGACAGCTCGCCAG
>JAOUQZ010000022.1:11892999-11911656 GCA_028564935.1 Neosilurus hyrtlii
TGTGTGTGTGTGTGTGTGTGTGTGTGTGTGTGTGTGTGTGTGTGTGTGTGTGTGTGTGTGTGTGTGTGTGAATGAATATGTAAGAGAAAAGTAGAGATAGAGGATATGTTTACTGCTGTACAGTGTCGCTCTTTAATTCGAGTTGTTTTGAACTGACTGAGTTCAAAGCTCATGACTCAACTCAGACTCCTTATTCAGTGAAATGTGTCTCAGATCACACATCAGAATCAGAAACAATGTAAGTAATTAACATTTAAATAAAAAATAAAAAAGATTGCCTCACTGATTCACTCACTTACACACTCATTCACTGATTCACTCACACACTCATTCACTGACACTCACTCACACACTCATTCACTGATTCACTCACACACTCATTCACTGATTCACTCACACACTCATTCACTGACTCACTGACTCACACACTTATTCACTGACTCACTCACACACTCATTCACTGACTCACTGACTCACACACTCATTCACTGACTCACTCACACACTCATTCACTGACTCATTGACTTACTCACTCACACACTCATTCACTGACTCACTCACACACTCATTCACAGACTCACTTACACACTCATTCACTGATTCACTCACACACTCATTCACTGACTCACACACTCATTCACTGACTCACTCACACACTCATTCACTGCCTCACTCACTCACACACTCATTCACTGCCTCACTGACTCACACACTCATTCACAGACTCACTTACACACTCATTCACTGATTCACTCACACACTCATTCACTGACTCACACACTCATTCACTGACTCACTCACACACTCATTCACTGCCTCACTCACTCACACACTCATTCACTGACTCATACACTCATTCACTGACTCACACACTCATTCACTGCCTCACTGACTCACACACTCATTCACTGCCTCACTGACTCACTCATTCACTGACTCGCTTACTCATTTGCTTAATACTATTAGTGTCGCGGGGAGGCTGGAGCCTGTCTCAGCCGACACTAGGCGAAGGCGGGGTACACCCTGAACTGCTCGCCACACCACATGGCTATCACACACACTCATACACACACCTAGGAGCAATCTGGAACAGCCAATTTGCCAATTATTCTAAACTACCTGGATATACAAGCAAAACTGATAGTACTATATATATTTTTAAAAGTATGACAGAGACTGTTCAGGTGAGCTGTGCATTAAAAGTTTTTTTAATATTTCCATGTAATTGTATGTCCAACTTAATTATTAGTTAAAGTGTAAGTCAAAATAATAGTAAAGACAATTTTAGTATATTACAAAGTGCCACCGCTTTCAAGTTCAGTTACCGGCTTCAAAAATCAATACTATACATACAAAGTACTATACAAAACTACTGTTTTTGATTACAAAAAAATGATTTTATAGTAAAAAGGATGTTTATTGTGTGGTTTTGCTAATTTTGTTATATTTTGACACAAAAAAATCACCTTTTTAATTTGATATCTTGGTCTTTATGATGCACATACCAGCAAATATCTGTACGTGGTTTTAGTAAACTGGAAAGAGGGCAGCATTGGTTGCACTCAGTAGAATAATTGTCCTAAAAAATCCATACAGGTGGTTCTATCAACATGAATAAAACACGGGTGAAATGTCTGTCAAACCAATTACATGTTACGTTCATTTATAAATTTATTCACACGTCAGTGGGGGAAAAAAACCCTAAAGCCAAGACCGAGTCTCATGAATATTTATTACTTCTGGACATGCTCAGTGGACACTTTTACAACTTCCTTGATTTAAGCCACAGGTGACGCAATGTGTCCGTCAGTGTTACATGACGTTGATTTAAAGTGGCTCTAGAATTTAGAGTCCTAACTTTGTAAATCAAGAAGAATTTTAATTGTTTTTAAGGTTTTAAAAATTTCAGTAAATGTCCCACGGAATGTACCCAAACCAAATAATGAACCATGTTTCCATGTAGTATATACTACAACATTTACTTGCTTCAGGCTCAGTCAATATCGCTGACTCGTCCTCTCGATATTTTGCCTTAGGGACTATTTAGAGATTTCCACACAGCCTTTGGTGAATAAAAGAAAAAATTTTTTTAAAAGTTTGTAAATGTACATTCATAATATATATCATATAAATCATATAATTATTTTAAATAGGATGACCTATGCTGTTATGACAGATTGCTGTTAATTACATGAAGGGAAATCGTAAATTAGTTCTAAACTAAAAATATCCCTCCGAATTTTGGTCTCGGACTCATGAATATGAATAAGCTATTTCATGCTGCACGAACTCCACTGCCGTTCGCATCCCAGCGCCCTTTTTTTCTTCCTGCCTCTTGTTTGACATACCAAAACACAGACCGGGAGTTGTGCCTGTGTTCATATGTGAGCGAGTATTTGTGGGAGCGTGTGAATAAGCAGACAGGCCATGACTGCGGAGACATTCTTCTAGAGCGCAGAGACAAAGCTGTCAGCCGTTCCCCAATTAAAACCCAGCATTCAGCAGTCAGGAAGAAACACTTTCACCTCTCACTCTGAGTACACTCTCAGTTTCAATGTTTCTCTGTACTGATTTCACACATACACACACACACACACACACACACACACACACACACACACACACACACACACACGTTGTTTTGCTGGAGGGGAGGATTGATTTGCAATAAACCTTCTGTGAATGTCCTTCTAAATATAACTCTCACCTCTCACAAGAGAACTTTTGCTATCTGCTTTTTCTTTCAATGCATTAGGTCAGACTTTTTGTTTAACCAGCTTTTCCTTTTATTCTCTCCAAGCATTTTCAAGTTCCTAACATATCTAAAGCTAGAAAAAAATCTATAAAACTGTAGTTGTTTGATGTTGATTGGGCAAATTTTTGTTTTGTTTTTTTCTTATTGTGTTTTGCTGCATTGTGCAAAGGTTTTTATCTTCAAACAACAAATATATCACACAAAAATACACTGCAAAAGAATTTTAACTAAAATTGAACAGTGGATATGGCGCAGATTAAAAAGCAAGATGAGTGGTAGGAGCTCTGGTATGTACTACCCATCAACCAAGAGTAAGGTCAGCATCAAGAATGAGGTCTGGAATTTCCTGGTACTGACCAAACTAACAAGATTAGTAAGTTATTTAATATATGCCGTTTTTGTAACCCCCCTCAAAAACAGGAAAAGGTTTTACAGAAGTAAGATGTGATTTTTTTTTTTCTTTTGAACACAGGGTAAAAATAACTTATTACTTCTGGACAAGCTCAGTGAACACTTTTCCAACTTCCTTGATTTAAGCCACAGGTGACGCAATGTGTCCATCAATGTTACGTGGCTTTAGAATTTATTTTGTGGGTGATATTATCTTTTAATGAACAGTGGATATAGCTCAGATTAAAAAGCAAGATGAGTGGTAGGAGCTCTGGTATGTACTACCCATCAACCAAGAGTAGGTCAGCATCAAGGCTGAGGTTTGGAATTTCCTGGTACTGACCAAATGCTATTTTTGTAACCCCCCTCAAAAACAGGAAAAATTTTTAAAGAAGTTAGATGTGATCTTTTTTTCTTTTTCTTTTGAATACAGGGTAAAAATAACATGAAAGAAGATTGACTTGATTTGAAGTTCTTCTGGGGAGTAGTGGTTAGCACATTCACCTCACAGCGAGAAGGTCCTGGCTTTGAGTCCCAGGCTTGGGGAGCTTCTGTGTGGAGTTTGCATGTTCTCCCCGTGCTTACACTGGTTTCCTCCAGGTACTCCGTCCAAAGACCTGCAAATTAGGCTAAATGGCGACTCCAAACTGTCCCTAGGTGTGGATGTGAGTGTGAATGGTTGTGTGTGTGTGTGTGTTTTAGCCCTGTTTTGGTCTGGCGAGCTGTTCAGGGAGTACCCCACCTTCGCCCAGTGTCAACTGAGATAGGCTGCAGTCTTCCTGCAACCATAGGAGCGGTTCGGCAAATGAGTGACAATAAATTTTGTGTTTTAGTCAAATGCAGGCGAGCCTTGTTGTGTATGGGGAAATTCCAAATCAGTTATATAAAACAGCCAATCAGATCGCATGTACTATAATTGCTATATAGTAATATTGTACAGTAAGTTATATAACTTTTACTCTTTTTAATTCACTCTCTTTAAGAAACACAGAGAGGAGAAACCTCATATTACATTTTTAAATGTAACTGAGTCGTATTATTTAAATCAGAACGATTACTGAGATCTGTTTGTATTAGATATGTAACTGCTGACTGCTATTGTAATAGAAGGCTTAGATTGATTCCAGTGCTGTATCACTGATGTAAGAGCGCAGGGGGTTTTGAATGGTTTTGGTTGGGAAAACAACTCCAGGATGTCTGTGATGACACACGTTCTCAAATTCGGCATGTTTGAAACAGTACAATTTCATTACCGAGACAAAAATACATATTCAACCCACCAAAGTCTTGCTCTTTCTCTTTCTCTTTCCACATCTCTCGTTCTGCCTCGCTCCGTCCTGTCTTCCTCCACCCACATTCCCATTCCAGCTGAACCGATTCTGTCTGGCTTGGAATCTGATGGCAGCTCTGTTTTCTTCTTGCAGTACTCATTTTAGACAGGGGTCACAGACTCCCAGAGGCCAAGCTAACTTCATGAAGATAATTCGGTTTTTATTCCAGGTCATACTGTAAGTTACAACAGAAGGTTTTATATTCTTACTTGAATACACAGCACTAATACCAATCTGCTGCTAATTTACTGAATTACTAAAGCATATGCTATGTGTTTTAGCTTATTTCTTATAAAAAAATTGCTGAACTAATACTGCAGTGGTGGCACTGTATATAAATTAACGCATTGATTAGATTTAATAAATTGAAATACTTTTAAGTGTAGAAAAGATTTCTATGCAAATTTGCATCATTCCTTATTACTAGTGAATTAATTGTGTTGTTTAACAACAGGTGGCTGTACACTTGTTCAGAAATAAATGTAACAAACTCAAGAGAGCTGCTAATTTGCTAATTTTACAAATATTATTACTCAGTGTCCTTTTATTCAGAAATTCATTCATTTACCAGACAATTTACAAAGCTTGAGCCTCTCTCAGGTCCATCACATGGCGAACACACACACACGACGAGTATCCGGAGGAAATGTGTATCCAAGATCCCAAGCAATTCAAGCATCTGGATTTAGTGGGGAGGTGACTGATGTCTGGATGGTCCCAACAGTATTTGATGGGCCAAACAAAGCTACTGACCTTACAATGGTTTAAAAATATACATATATACCACAATCCTTACCACAATCTAAAACAGGCCTCCGAGTTTTGGTGCTCACATGAGTGTATGAGTCGAATCTCATATAAGCCAAACTTTCTTGATGGAAATCCAGTGGCCACATATTGGCAAATGTAAACATTCTTTGTCTGAAAGAAGAGGCTGGAATTTGCAACAAGTAGTGGATCTGGGAATGTGGCACCACATATTATAAAGGTTGGTCCAGCATGGACTGGAAGAAAGGAAACTGTAATAACATGCAATTGGAGTGTTGTGTACAAAAACTCAAAGTTGGTAATAGCTCCCTTTGGTCAGCAAGACTGGCTTTCAGAACCGGCAATCATGAGTCTAGTCCAGTGGTGTACAATAAATGGGTCACGATGGCAAAGCTAACCATCCATTCATTCATTTTTAAAGCCACTTAATCCTAATTAGGGTCACGGAGGGGCTGGCTCCTAGCTCAGCCAACTCCGGGCAAAAGTGGGGTATACACTGAACAGCTTGCCAGACCATTGGAGGACCAACACACATACAACCATTCAAACACACACTTACACTCACATCTTGAACATCCAACTTGCCTACTGTGCATGTTTTTGGACTGTTGGAGGAAACCGAAGTACCCGGAGGAAACCCACGCTATTTGGGAGAACATGCAAACTCCACACATAAACGCCCCGAGCCTGGGAATCGAGCCAGGGACCTTCTTGCTGTGATGTGGACATGCTAATCACTGCATCATCATGCTGCCCCAAAGCTAATCACAAACCTTGAAATCAATGACATCACCTTGATTCTGACTTCTGGGAATGATGCGCATAAGTATGTCGAAACGTTTCCCACAGTGAGCTGGAAATCTGTGCGCAGCTCAGTGGTGCAGTAGTGCATCCTGATATGTTGCTGAGGCACGTGCTAAGCTAACAGTCTTTCACTTTATTTAAATTTTTTGCTAGCCATCAGTACAAGAAGCTGAGTTTGAATTTAGTGTGTTCACTGGCACCCTGGATGGATAATTCACATTGCCTTGATCATTCTAATGTCTGACTGTCTTTGCATTTCCATTCTAACCGCAGTAGCCTGCGTTCTACGTGATCTGTTGTTTATGTCAACATTTAACACTATGGGTTTGCAGGTACAGAATAATTAATTTCATAATTTTCAGTATTGAAAACTTCCAGACTCTTGCAGTTCAGATGTTTGCTCTGCGGCCAGAGCATCTTTGGCAAGCACTTACTGAGGTTTGTCGTTACTGCAGTGCAATGCTAATAGAGATGCGGGAAGCTTGCAGGCTAAGTGAGCAGTATGGCCGACTATATTTTATAATTCCTTTAACGCGTTCTCAGCAGGGAGAAATGCAAAACCGTTGTGTTATTATGACAGGAACAGTAATGGGCAGAAAGAATAGCTGGTCTGCTTTCTGCAACAGGAAAAGCAAGTCTTACTAACAAAGGAGTGAAGAGGCACGAACATGAGACACTTGCAAGTGTTTTAATTTCATTTCAGCGATGCAACAAAATGCCAAACTCAGAGGAGCTTAACATATAGTAGCTGCCATGCATGCGGAGAGAGTCCACCGTACGAAAGCGATGATAAAAACATCTGTGAGTGTTTTCAATCTTAATGAAAGTTTGCCCTATTGAACATGTAATCTTTTACAAGCATCCCAGCCACTTCTGCCTACAATTTTCAAAATGCTATTTTCTTACTCTCGTTTTAATTTAATTTCTGCGGATAGCTACTTGTAAAAGACATTTGGGCAGCATGGCGGCATAGAGCTTAGTACGTACGATACACCTCGAGAAGGTTCTGGATTTGAGTCCCAGGCTCAGCAAGGCCGTTTCTTTGGAGAGCTTCCGTGAGTTTCGTCTGATTACTCCGGTTTTCTCCCACAGTCCAAATTTCCCCTAGGTGTAAAAGTGTGTGTGAATGGCTGTGTGTGTTGGCCCTACGATGGACTGGTGAGTGGTGTACACAGGGTGTACCCCACCTTCACCCAGAGTCTGATGAGATAGGTTCCAGCCTCGTGATGCTAGTAGAAGTGAGCGGTTCGTCAAAGAAAAGACACTCGTGCTAATGAACAAAGAGCTGACACATTCTCAGTGGCTGGTTGTCATGGAGAACAGCAAGTGAAAGGTGGTACAAAAAAAATAAATAAATAAAATAAGAAAACTCAGAAAAGTTAACCTTTCCCGCTTTCGCTCCAGATTGTATTTAGAAAAGACAGGGGGGTTGTTTATTTATTTATTTATTTCCTCCAGGGCTGAACTTGATTCAGCCTGTAAAGGAACGTGCTACTCTTACAACCCCAGCATTGGACACCTATCTGTAAAGATACTGGGAGTATCTACTGGGAGTTACGCTTGTAGGCAGTGCCTAAATCAATATTTGTTGATTTTTGTCCTAAATAGACTGCACCACCAGCACTGGTGGCATGGTCTCTCTGTCTCTCTCTCTCACTCTCTGTCTCTCTGTCTCTCTCTCTCTCTGTCTCTCTCTCTCTCTCTGTCTGTCTGTCTGTCTGTTGCATGTCTCATATCACATGATTATTGAGGCTACTGGGTTGCATGACTGCAGTTGGGGTCTGCTTGGCTATGGCAGGATTACTGACATTGACAGATGATACACTTCATCCGGGACAGGTGGTGTATTTCACTGCCACTCAAGAATGCAGTAAGGGGGCTTTTAGGCATCTTTGATGTTGCTGATGAAGAGAGGATAATCCACATATACAGTACTGCACAAAACATCTTAAGTGCATGCAAGAAAACACGACTCCAAAAATAGTTCAGTTCCGTCCTTCTAAATTTTCTCTCTTTAAAGGAAAAACACTGCAAAATTCATTCATTCATTCATTCATCCATTCTGGGCAAAAGCAGGACCACCCTGGACAGCTGACCAGTCCTTCGCAGGGCCAACACACACACACACACACAATCACATTCAGACCTAGGGGCAATTTGGATCAGCCAGTTAGCCTAATATGCATGTCTTTGGGCTGTAAGAGGAAACCAGAGTACCCCAAGGAATCCCACGCAAGCATGGGGAGAACACACAGAAACGCCCTCGTCGAGCCCAGGACACAAATCCAGGACCTTCTTGTTGTGCGGCAGACATGCTATCCACTATGCCACCGTGCCACCCCTGCAACCCTCGGTAAACTGTCACCCTGCTTTTTTTTTTTTTTTTTTGGTAAATCTGTGCAGATTGATAAGGAAATTTAGCCTCTTGGTTTTCCCGAACGCCTTGTAGAACAAGCCACGGTTCTTCTGGAGACTTTCACTGTCATAATTGTTGCTTTTTCTTGTATCCAAACCTAAGAGCCTTCTTTATAGTGTTTTTTAACAAATTTAGTACGCATGCTTTAACCGGCGTGCACGCTGTTTCAGATACACAATTTCCTCCGGGATAAATGAAGTATTCTGATTTTGATTTTATGTCTGAAAGATTCTCTCTTGTGTAATGTTTTTCTTTCTTTAATTGACATACACACATTATATTGTACTTTTTTTTTTGTTTTGTTTTTTGCCAACTAGTTTTTATTTGTATCATAAGCAGGTAGACTATAGATCGGTATAGATCGTAAAAAAATCGGATGAAACTTCGGAATATTATCGTACGAAACCTCGGAATAACATTGGGTAATAAGTGGTACATACTGGAATAAAAATAGCTGAAACATCGGAATAACATTGTCATTTGTGACCCAGTCTGGCAAAATGAGTCACAGTGACCAAAAATTTCAAATTGAGTTAGCCAAACCATTTTAAAACTTAGAGTCTCCTCTTTTAAATGGTATGGCTAACTCAATTTTGAATTTTTGGTCACTGTGACTCATTTTGCCAGACTGGGTCACATATGTGTGTGTGTGTGTGTGTGTGTGTGTGTGTGTGTGTATACACATAAAAGACAATGATACAAAAATAGTAAAAATACTTCCAAATAATTGAAACACTAAAAAAATATAAAAAAAATAAATAAATCAAAAAAATAAACAGTAAAATAAAAGTATTGGGCGGCATGGTGGCGTAGTGGGCAGACCAGGCTGAAGCTGATGGGGTAGTGTAATGGTGTGGGGAGAGTTTACTACAAAATGAATTCCAAATGAGGTTCAAAAGGGCATCATTGGGCTGTGTCCAATTTTGACAAATCTGCAGCACTGCAGTGTGATACTATCATGCACATAATACTGACCATCGAGAGGAGCTTGGTAGCGCACGACAGCTTTTCTCTGTCTGAATTCATAGCGCTTCTGATTATCTTCTTCCTCTTCATCGTCATCGTCACCTTCGTCATTTTCCTCCTCTTCTTCTCCAGTACCTTCTCCATCTTCATTTTCATCCTCTTGGTCAGTGAATTCTAGAAAAGTTAGTAATTTATACTACAATTGGAGAACTTTCGGTAAACATTATTTCAAGCAGGTTCTCAGTTCAGGTTTGGTTCAAAAGTGAAACTAATCCTTGATTGATTGTTACCATCATGGCCATTCTCTTGCTCATCTGTGCTCTCCTCGTCAATTCTCCCAGAGGACCTTGTGGTTCTCTTCCTCTTGGATCCAGAGTACATTCTTAAATCCTACATGTTAGAGAAAATAAGAGTGCAGTGATAGATACACACACATACACACTGTACTCATTTCAGGGAGTATTTAACACCACTTACCTCCTTGGTAGAGTCTCTACTACCCAGCCTACGGCGCATTTTCTGCATGTCATCCATTTTCTGGAGCACAGCTTCGGCAGTACTGAAGGGAAAGACATCTATCCATAAGACACCCAACTCTTTTTTCTCAGTTCACTACAGAAGGAATGAAAAACACCTGACAAGATGCTATTACTGGAAAATCATCAATGACACCTGACCTGCCATAAAGGATTACTTTTATCACAAGTTTTATTCCACTACACCACTTTCTACGTAGTAAAAAATAGCACCTTTTGCCCCGAAACACTTAACATTAGGAAACAGGTTAGTTCATGGAATCCCTCAGAATTAAGATTAACATCTGCTCACTTTTTATTATCCTTCTTATTCTCTCTTTTAAAGTTAGAAAAACAAAAATCTTTCATCTTAATGAGAAACTGCAGACTTGTCTTTTTTTCTTACATAAATGCTAAATAAATATCTACACACAACTATAACAAAGTATTTCCCCCTTCTAATTACCTCCACCAGGGGGGTTATGAGATTGGCCATGTGTGTCTGTGTGTCAATGTCTGTGATCACGATCACTCTAAAAAGGCCAGACAGATTTGCATGAAATTTGAACCAAATGTGGGTCTTGAACTGATAGAGCCGGATGTTTTTGAATGATTTGTTAAACTGCATGATAAGGAAAGGATGTGGAAATCACCCAAAATGCACCAGGAGAAAAAAAAAAAAAAAGCTAAAAAAGTTCTTGCAGGAAAGGCCACAAGGGGGTACCGTAATTCCACATAATCTGCCACTGTAACCTATAGCTTGTTGGAGGTTTGCACTCTTGAGGGCATTTCTTCTTTGTTTATTCATAATACTATCTCCAAATCTAATATTGTAAAAAAGAAGGGGGGAATAAGTATTCGAGTGATTTTTTTTTTCAACTGAGAGAAACTCACCAACACTTACCCACGTGAAAAAGCAACTGCCCCTTTTAGCAAATACAAATTTAATTAATAAAGGGATGATAATAATTACATGTCATGCCAAAGATTGAATGCCGCCCTCCCTGTCACGATCTTTTTTCCTACAACCCTCAAACAAACCAAAAACAAAAAGGCAGTTGTTGTTTCTAAAAGTGAGACAACCAAATATTCAGTTTAGGGAGCAATTACTTTTTCACATGGGCGATTATAAGTGTTGGTGAGCTTTTGTCCAATAAAGTATGAGATATATATTGTAATAAAGTATTGTGGAAAGAAAAATAAAGGAAATCAGTAAGGGGACGAATACTTTATTATGACACTGTCTATGTGGAGAAGCTGCCGTGCAGTTTACTGAATGCATAAAGGATCATCTTTTAAAACAGACGCATTAATATATAAACCTGTGACTTGCCTTGGAGTCGTCTCTACAGTCAAGATGCTTTTATAAAAAAATCTGAGGATTCACAAACACTGCGCTATAAAACATGCGCCGTCTTGAAGAGCTTCACATTAATTCTCTGATCACTTAGTAGCGGAATCTCATTTATCTGGTCATAGGTCGTGTGATGCGCCAGTGGGACATTATAACAGGGATATCATTGTGACTTTCCGTCACTGTGGTATCATAGTATTTAGAGGTATACAATCTACCTAAAGTGTCTAACCTCATTGTGACATCTTACCTTGCTTATTTCATCACAAGTCGTCAACTGTAGCTCGCAAGCGGCGGATATGCTCGCCTGACGGTACCTTTGCTTCCCCCCACTTAAAATAAAGGAACCTTTTATTACATCAAACATGACGGGTGCAACAGAATTCTAACGGGACTCCCCACAGTGCTGTGACCTATCCAATCAGCACAGAGTTTACTATTTTCACTGCTCCTTTGAGCTGGATACAAAATGCAGAATGTACTGTTTTCCCCAGACATACTTTGTAATGAGCCGGTCATAGAGGACAGATTGATCCCTGGCGTTAAACTTGTATCTGGTGATTCTGGAGCTGCGCCTCACAGTGCTGTCCACCTTCCTTTCTCGTAATCGGGCGCGAAAATTTCTTGATGCTGATGTGTCATCAATCTCGTCTTCACCTGTAAGGAAGGGTGTAACATGCATGCCGTTGAGAAATCAAAGCATATCAACTTTAGACATAAATCATTCATCAGCACAAAACACCTTCAATTTATATTAGGGAATATAATCTAATTATTTTTGTACCATATCTATGACATTGGAAGAAATCAAACCCGACACCCACCGTTAATCTCTTCACCGGATTTGTCATCTTTCTGCAGTCTTGGAGATTTCCTATTAGAATTATATGAACATTTAATATCAGTAACATTCCTTATGTAAATACAACAGATTAATCTGCAGATCTGGAGAGAAACTACCTTAAATGCGTCAAGTTTTTCTCCTCCTTCTGAGTAGAGCTGTTTGGTTTGTTTTTTGCGTCACTAAAAGTAACAGCATGCTTGTCGGTTTGGGCTCTGGTCTTCATGCCACCTGTTGTCTTCTCCATGCGGTCTTTCTCCTTGGAAGACAAATAACCCTAAAAATGAACATACATCAGTATATTTTCCAAACATCCGTTCATTCATTAGCCCAACTGCTAAATCCTACTAGTAGGGTAGGGTTAGGGCTATAGGTTAGGGCCTAGTAGAGTTGCGGGGTGGTTGAAGCCTATGTCTACTGACTGTGGGCGAAGTACACTCTGAAAGGATTTGCCTGTCCTCTGAAGGGCTAACACACAACCATTCATACTCACGCCCACATCAAGGGGCAATTTGGAGCAGTCAATCAGCTATACAGGCATGTCTTTGGAGTGTGGGAGGAAACCGGAAAACCTGCAGGAGACTCACATTGGTACAGGGAGAGCATGCACAGAAATGCATGAACTTCACACAGAAACGCATGAGTCCAGCACAATGAGAAGGTTCGTAATTCGAATCTCAGTCAGCCTTTCTGAGTGAAGTTTGCATGGTTTTCCTGCTCGTGAGGGTTTCCTCTGGGTGCTATAGTTTCCTCCCAACTGCCAAAGACATGCATGTTAGGCTACTCAATATTTCCCATGTGTGTTACCCCTGCAATAGTTTGGTGACCTCTTTATTGTATACCCCACCTCTCACCCGAAGTCAGCTGGAATTAGTACCAGTGTCCCCTGAAACCCTGACAGATGAGTGGAATACATAAAGGATGGATGATACACAGGACAGCATGGTGGCATAGTGGTTAACACATGCGGCTCACAGTAAGAGGGTCCTGGGTTCAAGCCCTAAGCATTCAACTGCTCCTTGATGTGAGTGATTGTGAGTGTGTGCTGGCCCTGTGATACTCTGGCGAACTGTTCAGCGTGAATGCCGTCTTCGCCCAGACTTGGCTGAGATAGGCTCAGCCTCTATACTCTAATAGGATGCAGCAAATGAGAATGATGAGAATGCTTGATATATATATATACACACAGGAATGTGCAAAGGAACTCTTCCTATTTAATATAATATTTTATTGTGGTGCACCGTCTTGTTTAGCTTAGTAAAGGTGCAGTTTGTGGGTTATTTATATATATTTGTCTTTACACACTCGCACTTGTTTTTGATCAGAATTTGTTAACGATAACCTTCAGACAACACCTCGTACAGGGCAGCATGGCAGTTAGCACACCCGCATCACAACAAGAAGGTCCCGAGTTCAAATTTGAGTGTTTGCATGGGGAAGGTTTATCTGGGTACTCCAGTTTCCTCCCACAGTCTAATGACATGCACATTTGAAAACTGGTTGTTCCAAATTGCCCCTAGTGTGTGAGTATGAATGGTTGTCTGCGTTGGACCTATAATCGACTGGCAAGCCGTTCAGGGTGCACCCCGCCTTCGCCCGGAGTCGGCTGAGATACGCTCCGGCCTCCTCGCCACACTACTCGGATTAAGTGGTTCGGGCTAATGAACGAATACACTAGTACAGACAAATGTAAAATTTAGGGTCAAATTGAATTCTGGGTCTTCAAGATGTTCAGACATGGTATGTTTGGGTCTTATATTTCATTATTAGTTTTACTGGTTTATTTCAGCACAAGTATTGTTTTGTTATCGAGAACCGTGACACCTGATATTGGTATCGAAGTTTCTGGTATCGCGACAGCCCTGTACACAGAAACAGGGCGCGCGAGACTAACTGTTTACATTTGAAAACATTGTTTACTGACGAATAAGGACGGTTTTTCTTCATTAACATGCGCTTTTCTGTCAATTTAGTCATTAGAAGGATAAAATCGACTGATCCCGTGCAAACAGATATCAAAAAAACTGATACATTTTGTTGTGATCACATAAAGAAGGACTGCCAAAACGGCTAGCAAAGAGAAGTTGACAAATGAATGCATTTACACAGCGGCTAACTCATTAGCCGCTAGCGCCTCACTAGCCTGCAAAGTCAGTGAGCTAGCTGCTGATTAAATTCGTCTAGACGTTGAAAAATATGAGCGTAAAGTTTCCCCCCAAAAGCTAAAAAGCAGGCTCGGTGCTGAGTCGGTAACTTACATTAGTGGGGCTGTTCTCGGCGCTGCTGTAACTGTCATCCAGGCCCTTCTGCGGGTGCGCGGACTTTCTCTGCGCGCGCCTCAGCGACAGAAACTCAGAGCTCGTGTCCATATCCGAATCCTGCTTCGGCGGCTCGGCGAACGAGCTACTGCTACGTAGCATCACCATCTTATCCTTTACAGTCGGAACCAGCTCATTTAAACACACACAGACATCAATCGATATCTAGAACCGTATCAATAAACCCAACAGATACAGACATCAAGGCTTACACGTCTATAAAATAGCACCCGTTTTCCTCTTGATTTCTGGCGCCATAAACGTCACTGAGAGACTGATGTCGACTCAAGCGCGTGATGTGCTCTCGTGATGAAAAATAGATCCTGTCAAAACAACCCATTGTGAGCTATTCGTACCTCATTATCACATATTCACGCAAATTAAACGGTAGGAAATATCACGAAGTTGTCGTAGAGTAAACGTAAAGTTTCTTTTTTTTCCCTTTTTAAAAAACTTTTTCTGTCAGACCGGAGTGTTTTGGGAAGCATGCGCAGGAATCCTACTTCAGAAGTAGTTCCAGTTGTATTTTCGGCGCGCCACTACTCAAGCTGCGCTCCGGGTTCTGATTGGCTATTGTAAACCACGCCCATTGATAGACTCCAGGGTCAAGGTTCAGGGTTTTGTTTGGTTTACTTTACAGAGTATATTGTTGACATCTTTAACAAAAAGCAGTTCTTTGTTTTGTTTTTTTTACAATTGAAAGTGGGAGCTATTACATTCAGGACCAATAATAAATAAGAGCATGCATTAATCAGTGTGAATCCTCATGCAGGGAATCTGTTCCTGTGGATCTCCATTCTTTTCTCCAGAAGTTCTGAAAGCCAGCAGTGTTGTTGATCCTGATTTCCTGCAACAGAAAATGAGAGAAATGCACAGTGGATCTTTTGAGTACGATGATCAGTCTCTCTGATGTACACCCATAAATCATAGATCTGTGGACTGCATGCAGTCTTTAAGGATTTAATATTCGATAAAAACAAAATAAAGTTTAATATTATTATATGTCATATGCCATGGTGATCATTCTTTACCACCGATGATCTGTGATAAGAGAGGCACTCACTCACTCATTTGTCTTGGAACTGCTTGATCCTATTAGGCTCGTGGGGAGGCTGAAGCCTATCTCAGCCAACCCTGAACAGCTCACCAGACCATTGCAGGGCCAACACCTCCCCCCATACACACACACAAAACCAGTCATACCTACACTTATGTAAAATTTGGAACGGACAGTTAGCTTAAAGTTCACCTCTTTGGACTGAGGGAGGAAACCGGATTACCCGGAGGAAACCCATACAAGCATGGGAAGAACAAGCACACTTCACACATAAAAGTCTGAGCCGAACCCAGGACCTTCTTGCTGTGAGGTGGATGTTCTAGCCATTTCCCCACTGTTCTGCCCTCATTTGGGTGCACTGTGGCTTAATGGTTAGCACTCCTGAAAGTCTCACAGCAAGCTGGTCTTGAGTTTGAGCCCCGTGTTCGGCAACTGTGTTTCTTGGAGTGCGGAGTTTGCATGTTCTCTCAGGGCTTGTGTGGGTTTCCTCCCATAGTCCAAAGACATACACAGTGTGAATGTGAATGGTTATTACCATGCCTTTGCCCAAAGTCAGCTGGGAAGGACTTCAGCCTCCACATAACCTTAATAAAGGATAAACTGGTTCAGAAATGACACGATATGATTTACCTTCTCTGCTTTATAACTTGACCTCATTTTCCAGTCTGTCATTGAGTTGGCAGAGCTGGTACAGAAAACCATCATTAGGCCCGATCTCCCGTTTCTCTCTTACTGTAGCCAAAGCAGCTCGTACATCCAGCTTGTGGCACAACATTAGGTAAGCAACAACGACTGTTGCTGAACGACTGTAACCCTTCTGGCAATGCACATACACTTTTCCTAAAAATAACCAGATCTTTAATTTGCACCATGAGGACATGCATACCTAACCCTAATATATTATTCATATTGATTGTGTTCCACTGAGACTCTACCTCTGTCTCCTTTATAGGCCAAGGCCTGGGCTATGAAGTCTGCACACTCTTCAAAGTATATGCTGAGATTAAAATAGTCCATGTCAATGGCTGGTATTCCATGGTAGATAATATCTGTACCCAGATAATATTCTGCACCGGTCTTGACATGCATGTGTGACTCTCCGTCTGCAACATTAAGAATGTGGGTCACTCTCAGTCGTTGCAGGAGTTTTATGTTTATGGCCACAGACCTGCAACACAGTGAATACAAGAAGTGACATTACTCTGCCATATGACAAGCTATAAATAAATAACAAGGGTCCTTTTTCTATTAGTGTTTTTAATATATCATCAAATCATCTGTGTATATGATATAACTGGTGTTCCAATGTCAACAAAGTTACCTGTACCATAGAGTATTTAATTTTAAAGACATACTCATTTCCAAGCAGAATCCTGGGGTAGACTTCATTGAAATCTCTAGATGGCATGCTGAAGTAGCCATATTCATCTGATAGAGGGTCATTGAGCTGCTGCACAGACACTCTGTAGTCGGTCATATTCGATTTTAAGATCCTGGTAAGTATTACAAATGACACTTCTTCTCTATGGCTTTTGAAGCAAACCTGTTTACCCAGTTCTACTTTAGTCCACAGACTAAAATGATACCCTCTTTAACCAATAGATGTCAGCAAATCCTCCTTTATGTTCATACATACTACAGGTGTCAAAATCAAGGCCAGTGGGCCAAATCTGGCCCTCTAACTCATTTTATGTGACCTGTGATAGCTATCAAAGAATCTTTTTTGCATCAGGCATTACCATGAAATGTAATTCATCATCCATCCACTAGGTGGAGGCAACCTATTTCAAGTAAACAGCTAGTCATTTATGACTCAAGAAAAATTGCAAGCCACCAGCCAAAGAAAAGTTGGCAACTTCTTAAAGTGTATTTTGCAATACAGATGTCATAGCTGCCCTTTTTATACAGATGCACAGTATTTATTCTGCTGTCAATGACCTAGAAATTCAGTGATATGGCCCTCTGTGACAATGAGTTTGACACCCTTGCTGTATACTGTATAGCGTAGTGGTTAGTACCTCCGGCTCACGGCAAGATGGTCTTGGGTTCGCATGTTCTGTCCGTGCTTGTGTGGGTTTCCCCTGAGGACTGTTTTTTCCCACAGTCCAAAGACGTGCACATTAGGCTAATTGGGTGTTGGCCTGTCTCAAAAATAATAGCAAGTTTAAATACATTTTATTAACTTCCAATAATAGAGGGAAATAATCCCAATGTAAATAATTAGTTTCTTCAAACAAGAAGGAACACAATGAGGATTAAATGTTGGAAACAAATGAACTTCATACAGTAAACAGTCCCAGAGGTGTCTATTTTTTTTAACGAAAATAGTCAGAAGTGTTACAGTTTTGTAATTACATGTATGTATTTCAGATGGAATAAATGTGGAGAGAAGAGCATTTTGAGTTATTTGTTTTTTTAAACATACCGTGTCCCACACTCTACATAAAACTGCATTACAAATCACACTGTCAAGATATATCTTCTTAGTTATCTGTTTTCTCATACATTCAGTCATTACAAAGGCTACAGATAATGATTCTATATACATATATCTTTCCTACTTGTCCATTTAATCAATTGATGTCATTTGAAAGCGTAATATACAAAGTACTTGGTGGTGGTATACATTCAACGTAACCAAAGCATTGTGCCTCAAATCCGGAGTGCATCAGTTGTCAGGAGTGTTACGCCTTGCCTTTCATGGACTTCCTGTATATTCAAGTTTAAGAAGCTTTATTGTCATTTCAACCACATATAGCTGAGTCTGTACATAGTGAAACGAAACAACGTTTCTCCAGGACCAGGTGCTATGTAAACATACCACAAGGATCAAATCAAAATTCATACAATAAAACAACACAGAGCAAGGACCAGTTTTTTTTTGTCCTAGCCACATAAAGTGCAAAGTGTGCATCTATGTGCAAACAGTGCAAGACTGTTACAACAGAGAGTACAGTGCAACAACAGTACTAAAAAGAAAACACAACACAAGAATGAGACAAAGCATTTGACCGAGTAAATTGGAAAATTTTATTTGCAACATTAAACAATTTTGGGTTTGGGTTATCTTTCATAGACTGGATAAAAATATTATATAATAACCCAAGTGCATGTGTGAAGACCAACGATCAAACTTCTCCAA
>JAOUQZ010000022.1:11915781-11926611 GCA_028564935.1 Neosilurus hyrtlii
ATAGATGGAGCCACAATATGTCATGTTCATAATTTGTGCAGTAAATAAACAAAATAAATTGTATTTTATTTTATATATTTAAAAGAATAGGAGAATGAAAGAAACACCAACTTTAAATAAAAGTGAGAACTATAATTTATTCCATATTATATCGATAAAAGTATGAAAACTTATGAAAAGCATCCATTCAATCCATGGTCACATCTTCAGGAATGCATTAAATTAACAAAAGCATTGACTTTCTTTAAATTATTTAATTATAAAGGTGCACCCCGCCTTCGCCCAGTGCCGGCTGACCCACGACCCTAATAGTATTAAGCGATTCAGCAAATGAATGAATGAAATGAATACGTTGTCCAACACTCTAACTTATTATGAGTCATGTGAGCAGTGACTGTAGCTGAAAAAACTCACTCTCACTCATTTGCCGAACCACTTAATCCTATTAGGGTCACAGGGAGGCTGGAGGATATCTCAGCCAACACTGGGTGATGGAGGGGTACACCCTGAACATCTGACCATCGCAGGACCAACACACACAACCATTCATACTCACACGTACACCTAGGGGCAATTTGGAAAAGCCAGTGAGAATAATGTACATGTTTTTGGACTGTGGGAGGAAACTTGATTACCCGGGGGAAACCCACACAAGCATGAGGAGAACATGCAAGCTCCAAACAAACATGCCCAAGTATGGGACTTGAACCCAGAACATTCAGGCTGTGAGGTGAACCACTATACCACCATGCCACCCTGTTGAAAAAAACTGAGTTTAATAAATTTTAATATATAGACTTAGATGGATGGATGGATGGATGGATGGATAGTTAAATCATTAATAAATTTGCTTCACCCTGCTGTGTAAACCAAGTCATGTTACAGTAATCTTTGCTCGAGGTTAATTGAGACAAACCGATATTCCACCATAAGTATGTGTGTCAATTGCAGTTCCCAAATGAAGATGGGTATTGATTTTGGATCCAGTCACTGAGTGGATCGAGTCTAACAGACAGAGCGGCCATGATAGGGAAAAGCATGCCGGCGAATGAAATCAGCAGAGCATAAAAGTGCCTATTTGTCTGAGACGCCGTTACTGAGGCAAGAGAAACCGCCGTAATTGCTCGGAGCACTATTAACATCTCCACACATATTGTTGTTGTTGTTGTTATTTTATGGGTGTCTTGATTTATACAGCGTGTTCCTTTCCAGTTTAATTGGAGGAAAAACTGGCACGTTGGATAGGATGGTGATTATTTCTGTAAATAATCATAGTTTTAGTCACTGGGAGTCACTGGGGGGCAAAAAAACAAGCATCTGAAGCATCTGACTGATCATAAAGATATTATACACTGGTGAAGGTCGTTGCCAGTGACCGTCAAGGGCGATTCTGCAGCAATCCTGAGCTGTTTGCTTTATTTTACCATATTTATTATGTTAACTGTAATTTTCAGAATTGCCTCTCGAGACAGCCATGGAGGCTGAAGTGCATCCCTTCAAGAGCGCTGACCTTCACTCTGGCGTGTTAGCGACTTTTCAATGACATAGACAAGCAACACGGCCCTAATTGCTATTAATCCTAGATATTATTGATCATCTCGCTATCTTTAAAGCAGCCAAGCGTCCCTTCAGAAGAATCCGCCGTTGCAAATGTTTGCAAGCCTCACAGTCTGAATGAGATGATTGGCGGGCGGTTCTGACTATGTGAAAGCTCCGAGGTCATTTAACGAGTGGATAGTTGGAGCGAACAGTCACAAGGGATTTGTCAGTTATGTTCACTGGTGTAAATTTGTCATGGTTGGTTTTTAAGATTAAGAAGCCGTGTCTTTTCCGACGTGGTGTAGGGTAGTGCTGGGCACTCAGCCATTTTAATCTACTAGGCTGTTCATTTTGGTTTTTAGCAGCGAGAATACTGTGCCACCCATCCAGCTAAACCTGCCTGTCATTAAAATGTTAATGAGTGTGATCAGTTTAATAATGTCACTGGCCCTGCTGCAATGAATTTTATTTTTCATACCTAATATAATGTGGACATGAGAACAATGAACATTATGCAAATGACTGGTGCTCTCTGCACAACTGTTCAGTTATCGTGCTCTCTTGCTTTCTCTCGCTTTCTGAAATCACACAGTTTTGCAGTTTAAGAAGAGAAGCAGTTACAAATTCTGGCAGGGAGACAAAATTTTCCATATTGGGCCCCTCATGGGTATACAGCACAACAAACAAAGACTTTTGCATAAAACAGGGCCTTGGATGGGGTCATCTATAATCCCTTGCCACCTGACGGGGGGCCTGAGTCCAATATACAAGTAATGATCTGATTGGAAAACTTCCAGTGAGATGAACAATCCATTGAGCAATGCACTGGTTAATATCCGACCAACTATAACGATTGTCAGCGTCCACCTGTCTATCTGGACAGAAACAAGGTGTGTTTTGATGACTACAAGTATATCAGCTCTTACTTAATGGGCTCATATAAGGATTTTAATACCTGGAAGGCACTTGCCTGGAAAGCATGCAACACTGTTGACAAAGTATGGCGCTCGGGTCTGAACAACAGCCTGAAAATCCATCTCTTTCTCTATGGAGCTGAAACCTGGACGCTGACAATCCAGCAACAGCAGCGACAGCACGGCATATACACAAACCTTATGTGTCGTGTCCAGCAAATACACTGGTCAAAGAAGGGACTACTTCCAATTTCCTTGAGGGTCATGCAAAGAAGGCTGCTCTTTGCTGGGCACTGCTATCGCACCAAGACCGAGGCAATTTCTCGACTTTTACTGTAAAGCCCAAGTCAGCTACCAGTAAAGTCGAGAAAGCTGACATTTCTCACAACAGTATCCAGAGACTCTGGAATACCTCGACATTCTGGACCTGCCTTCAGCAATGGATGACCGAGAAGTGTGTCGGTACGTGGTGCATGACATATCGGCTGAGGCGGGAGGATGATGATGATGATGATGAAGATGATTCTAAACACTGTGTGACTTTTTATTTTTTGACTCCTGTTATGTTTTGTGTACACTGGATATTAAGAGAAAAAGAAGCTATTGCATGCAGACAAAAATATCCCCCCACGCTTGGATTTAGATACCCCTACTCCACCCAGAGATTACCTTTACTTCGCCAGGATCCTGGGAGATAATCACTAACACAACACGCAAGCATTGTTCAGCAATTCTCTGGTTTAAGCTAGTTTCTCATGAGCGGTGAATGCTGATGAATGGAGCGAATTTTGGGTTTTGTCAGGGCTTTTTGTGGTCACAAAGAAATTTTAAACATGTTCGAATTGTATGAAATAATTTTTCTGCCATCAGTTGCAAACGTTTGCAAAACGCTTGTAACACGCATCACTAAAGTTCTTGCTGGTTCGTCATGTAGTGAACATAGTGCTGGGGAGGGTCTGCTCATCTTTTTTTTTTTTTTTACAGGGTTCGGTCCATCAATAGGGGTAAGGGTGGTTCAATTTCACCAGGAATTGGCAAAAGGTCCCAAACGTTCCCAAGCAGTGCCAAATAGTTGCTAATAGTTTGCTAACGTCGCTAATGTTTTTCTTCCGCAAAAATGCTCACGCGAATGTTGCTAATTGTCATGAGGCGAAACCCTGATTTTCGTCAACATTCATAAGAAAAGTTGGTAAATCCAAAACTCACAACGTTCATCAACATTGGCCACATCATGAGATGCTAGCTTTATTTCACAACCTTTAGAGCTTATACATAGACAGTCAATGTACTAAGTCACTACTGTACTACGTCAGTTCGACGAAAGTGTGATATGCAGTACACGGGATAGGTCAGTTAATGAGAGGTCATCAATGTAGAAGTGGTTAGATAGAATGTGTTCGTCTGCGCGGGTGCAGTGTTTCTGATTACTACTAATTACTTTGCATAAAATAAAAGAAATAAAAGAAAATTAGTCTCATTGTGTGAAGTTAAAATTAGGTGGTGTAGTGGTTAGCACATCTGCCTCACACCAAGAAGGTCCTGGGTTCCAGTCCTGGGTTCAGCGAGGACATTCCTGTGTGGAGTTTGCATGTGCTTGTGTGGGTTTCCTCTGGGTACTCTGGTTTCCTCCTACAGTCCAAAAGCATGCACATTAGGCTAATTGGCTGTTCCAAATTGTCCCTTGTTGTGAGTATGAATGGCTGTGTATGCGTTGCCCTGGGATGGTCTGGCGTGTCGTTCAGAGTCGGCTGAGATAGACTTCAACTTCCTTGCGATCCTCATCGGATTTACCGGTTCGGCAGGTGAATGAATTTAACACAAAGCCCTTGAGCTATAGGAAGATAAGTCATAAATTGATTTTTGAGCTCATTTCCAAAACCGTTGGTACTGAAATACACCACTGACTGCTAATTAAATACCAGCACCGAAACGAATCAGGATTTCCAAAAGAATGCTGATGTGTAAATTTTATATGGAATTTGTAATCAGAATCAACACGTTTAGGCTGAACAAAAGGTTTTGCATGGGAACACAGACGGTGTCGCACAGAACCAGTGTACAGGTGAGTGATAATGACAGCTGAACTACAGTCAGGATAGATTTGACCTCTGGCCCTTCTAGCCCTTTGGACTTGTGGAGGTTCGTGCGATCACAAGGAGTTCCGGAGGCATGTCAGTATTAGGCTTCACAGTGTGTGAAGAATTATACCGACATGCCTCCGGAACTCCTTGCGCTGGTATGTGAGGAGAGAGAGGAACCGTAAAGTCTACATACTGTAGAAAAATGAACAGGGACACAACGTGTAAAGAGCTTTGTGTTTGCAAGCATATAAATATAGACATGAGGCCATGTGTACGTATGCATTCCTCTTTTTCTCTTCAGGCCCATCAGTAGTCTGAACAGGATGCGTGTGTGCGGTCATTTGGAGGTCAGTGGTTTTATGCCCTAGTCAGGTTTCACAATTACCAATTACAGACTGACAGATACGGTCTTCTCATTAACAGATTAATAGCTCTTGATTAGCGTATGGTTAATCTTAGGTGAAGACTAACTACAATCAGGCAGTATAATAGGACACCTACCTGACGGAGCTTTCCGTCAGCTTTGTCTGATCAATGGAGCATGTACACATATGTGTGTGTCTGCATGAGCCCCGATGATGATAAGATTCGAAGATAACCTTGTGTGTAGGGAGGATGTATGGCTGTGCATAAATCTGCACGCATATACATGTGTTTACACCTTCGTTGGCCGTCATCCATTAACAATTAACGCTGCAATTGACTGGTCGCAGACTCTTGGGATGTATTGTGATGATTTATAGCGGGCTGCGTTTTATTGAAGATCGTAATTACTTTGCCGTCCGTATGTTCATGACCTTATACTTACAATTCACCACCGATCCTACATGTGCCCTTTCTGATTATACAACAAGACTGATTCTATACTCATTACTATCACTCATCGCAGCGCCATGGGATGAATCGATGGTTTGGTAAATGAAGATGTGATTAAATGCAAGGATGAATATACATGGATTTATGGAAGGACGGAAGAACAGATGTATGGGTGGAAGAAGGGGTGGATAGGTTTATAAGTGCACTAATTTGTTGATTGTGGATGAATTGATTAACAGATTTCATCTCTGTGAATGCTGAGCTACTTGGCAGGCAGATTGATGGATATACATTTAAATAGGCATGTTTATTCATCCATTTATTCATCAGTCCATCCATCCAATTATATGAATATTACATGGCTTGAGGCTGTCTGGGTTGATTGATCAATTGATACAAATAGGTTTTTAAAGAAAGGAGGTGTATGAATGAATGAATGGTGCCAGATTGTTGGACGGATGGTTTGATTATTATAGATAGAGGGAAGTTTTTAAGGAATGGACGGATGTTTGGAGGGATGGTTCTATGAGCACATCAAAGGGTGAACAGAAGTATGAACACATTTTTTGGGAAATGCTGAGCTGACCAATGGATGGATGAATGTATAGATAAATTCATGAGAAGATGGAAGGATGGATGAACAAACAGACGGACAGATGGATGAATGGTTGAATTGATGAATGAATGGGTGGAGAGATGGTTGAAGGATGGATGAATTAATGAGAAGATAGATGGATGGCTGGAAGGATGGATAGATGAATATTTTGATGGATGGATGAATTAATGAGAAGTTGGATAGATGGATTAATGGAATAATGGAGGGGTGGGTGGATGGATAAATTAATGAGAAGATTAGATGATTAGGTTGATGGATGGTTGGATAGATGGATGGAGTTTATGGATGGGTAGATGAGATTTGTGGATGGGTGGATAAATTAATAGGTTAATGAATGGATGGATGGATGGATGGATGGATGGGTGGATAGATGATTAGTTGATGGATGGATGGTTCGATGAATAGATGGATGGATGGGTGGATTGATGATTAGGTTGATGGTTGGATGGATGGATGGACTTTATGGATGGATAGATAGGGTTTGTGGACCAATGATTAGGTTGATGGATGGATGGACGAATAGATGGATGGATGGATGGATGGGTGGATAGATGATTAGGTTGATGAATGGATGGACGAATAGATGGATGGATGAATGGATGGACGGGTGGGTGGATAGATGATTAGGTTGATGGATGGATGGTTGGATGGATGGATGGGTAGATAGATGATTAGGTTTATGGGTGAATGGATGGATGGAGTTTATGGATAGATAGATGGGATTTGTGGATGGATGGATAGATGATTAGGTTGATGGATGGATGAACGAATAGATGGATGGGTGGATGGATGGATGGAGTTTTTGGATAGATAGATGGGATTTGTGGATGGATGGATAGATGATTAGGTTGATGGATGGATGAACGAATAGATGGATGGGTGGATGGATGGATGGAGTTTTTGGATGGATAGATGGAATTTGTGGATGGGTGGATAGATGATTAGGTTGATGGATGGATGGTTGGATGGATGGATGGAGTTTATAGATGGATAGATGGGATGTGTGGATTGTTGGATCGATGAATAGGTTGATGGATGGATAGATGGATGGATGGGTGGATGGATAAATGATAAGGTTGATGGATGGTTAGATGGATGGGTGGGTGGATGGATAGATGATAAGCTTGATGGATGGTTGGATGGATGGATGGAGTTTATGGATGGATAGATGGGATTTGTGGATGGGTGGATAGATGAATAGGTTGATGGATGGATGGATGGATGGATGGATGGATGGATGGATGGATTGATATATAGTACAACCACAGGGTTTATGATTGGATGGATTATTAGATTAAAAGATGATGGGTTGAATGGACAGATGGAGGTATTTGTATCTTTTATGAGAATCTAGACTGATAGACAAGTGGGTTTATAAGCATGTAGGTTCATTAGTGGATAGATGGCTGGTTTATGAGCAGAGATATGCAGATTTATTATGTATATCAGTTTAAATTTGCAGCTCTATCTAAAGCATCTGAAGCCACTCAAACCCAGGACATTCGTGTTAACCAATAAAACTTGATTTGCCTTAGTTTTAATAATATTTCCATTATAAATGGTGAACTGTTAGAGCTGTCATCATATACCATCTTTTTTTGACGTGTATTCCCAGAGAACAACCAAAGTGAGACCAAAGAAACGGCAGGAGTTACGTATTTGTCCTGCTCTGTGGACTCTCGTCTCTTTTATTCCCCAACAGATCTATCCTGCCCTTTTATTCTTTCTTTTTTTTGTTTACAACTGGCTCTCGCTGGCTGTCACAGAGATGCCCTGTCCTCCAAATCAAAGCTGAAATGGAAGAGATGAAAACAGGTGGACGCCATTAAAGAGTGGATGTCTCGACACACTGAGCTGAGCCGATAGAGAGCAGCGACGTTCCCAGCCGGCTCTATTCACAATATTCAATTCATACCTACGTGGTTACAATCTGTTTAGTAAGAGTGAGTTATCTGACTCCAATGGGATTGTAAACATGTTAGGGCTAATATTAAGCAAATGCTAAGCTAACATAAGTTTTGCCTTTGAAGAATGGATCCTAGGTCAGCAAGTCTTGGTCACAAAGGTGATTATTGACTGATAAACTGGATGGGGTCTGTTTGGAGTAAGGAAAATTTGACACAGTGCCGTGAGGACTGGCTTGAGGAACCCCTGCCAAGTGCATATTGATATCACAAAGATTGACATTGTATTTAAATATGGAGATCAAATGGATTTTGCTGTAATGACAGATGCAATATAAATGGCTCACTACTTGTACATAAACTATTATTAGTAATAGCAGTAGCCACTAATTATTGTTGTTTTTATTTACTACATAATAGTATTAATAGTGGCGCTCCCACGCAGGCCTTTGGCGTGGAAAGAACCAACAAACTTTAGAAAGTATCGACTTGACTTTGCATCATGATGCTGATTTGCTGCTATGCTGAAACACAGGCCTTTGGTGTGGAGCGATTTTGCATGGCTGCTTCGTCCATTCATTCGGTGTCTGTATGCATCACCATGCTGATTGGCTGTTACGTATCGCAATGCTTATTGGTTGTCATGCATCGTGATGCTGATTGGCTGTTATCCATCAACATGCAGATTGGCTGTTATTCATCAAGATGCTGATTGGCTGTTATGCATTGCTTTGCTTACTGGTTGTTTTGCATTGCAGTAGTTATTGGCTGTTATGCATCCTGATGTTGATTGGCTGTTATGCATCATGATGCTGACTGGCTGTTACACATCATCATGCTAATTGGCTGTTATGCATCCTGATGTTGATTGGCTGTTATGCATCATGATACTGATTGGCTGTTATGCATCATGGTGACGTGTAACAGCCAATTAGCATGATGACATGTAAAAGCCATGATGCTGATTGGCTGTTACACATCATCATGATGCATAACAGCCAATCAGCATGATGACGTGTAACAGCCAATCAGCATCATGGCTTTTACATGTCATCATGCTGATTGGCAGGAATCATGATGCATAACTGATGCTGATTGGCAGGAACCTTTACGCATGCCGACATCCAGGAAGTTTTTGTTTTTGATAGCTTTTTTTACTGAAACAAAAACAGTTTTTCTGGCAATGTCCAACAACAAACACATTAGCAGCTATATGTCCGGAACAAGATATGTGTTGTATGCAACCCCCAATAATCCCAACAAATCCAGAAATGTATTCAAAAACAGTCTGCAAAGAGTATAACAGGGCAAAATGAAACTTAAAATGAACGACAATAGACAAGGTCAGTTCCACAGTGGCAGCAAGGAGACCTGAACACCTTTTTTATCCAAAAGAAACTTTTTTTAATCTCCCAGGATATTTATTGTCTCATTTTCTAAAGCCTAACAACCAAACATTGTGGTGACATCCAAGTTCAAACCACTGTGGAGCCAACAAAACTCTAATATTTCATACCTGATGGGATATGAGGAGTTCCTGGATTCCGTACACAGTAGTGAAGAGGGCACATTTAACTGCTATTACAGGTATGTTACATTATCATAATGATCTAAAAGATTAGGTTGATTGGATAGCTCAGCCATGCAGGATTTAATGTATCCTGTGTCATTAATGCTCTACATCGTGACGCTGTGTTGTCAGAAACAAGACCGTCCACTAACCTGGACATGTCGCTTTCATGGTCCATTACACACACTCAGTCACCTGTTTCCAGGGCAACCCATCACTGGCGTGATGCTGCTGTTTGAACGGGTTGCCTGGTTACTGTACCATCTCTGGGCAGCCAGCATTGAAGAAGCTTATGATTAATATTACTCTATCATCTTAAGAATACAGAAAGCTGTTATAAAGATTGTTATAATAGATAATTTATTTTACTTTGACTGTCCTTTCACTGCGCACTGTATTTCTAATTATATCTCCTTATGTCACTCTCTGAAGTGTGTATATTTTTGATATTCTGTATTAATCCAGCAGGGGAAATTATTGCCTCTGCATTTAACCCATCCAAAGTGAGCACACACACACGTAAACAGTGAGCACACACTCGGAGCAGTGGGCTGCCACTTATTGGGGGCGCCTGGAGAGCAGTTGGGGGTTAGGTGCCTTGCTAAAGGGCACTTCGGCCGTGAAGGTGGAGGAAGGGAGGGAGGAAGGGAAGGTGCTGCTCACTCCTTCTCCCGCCACACATTTTTCCCGCTGGTTTCGAGAATCAAACCAGCGACCTTTCGGTCCCAAAGCCGCTTCTCTGACCATTAGGCTGATCTTTAAAGAGTACCGGTATCATTCATCCGTACAGTGTAATCTGGGTGTAATGTGATACGTTTAAGTGATACAGAGCTTATTTTAACATAAATGACCATAAAAAGCACTAGTGGGCAATTGTATCCCGGGGATTACTAGCGGGGGCTGAATCAATGTGAAACAACCATTTTTTCCCAGAAGTGACGTGAACTCATCGGGCCGGGTCTTCCAGCACAAGTAAACAAGCAGCAAGCGATATTTTAGGTGATAAAACTCCCCGCATACTAAAGGCTGGTGTCTTGAATGGTTCCTCTAGGCGATGTGCTGCTCCCATCTGTCATCATCCTTCAACTTTTTATGATGGATTTCCCTAGTAACGGGTTTTAGATGTAAAAGCTTGGGCTTCATGTAGGAGATCACACCGATAGCTAGTCGGGTGGAAGTGTTCTTCGCAGACGACTGATTAGCGTCTGAAAGGAAACGTTTTCCGAGTACGGCCTGTGCCGATGTTGTTATGTTTGCCGCAATTTCTGCGCTTGTTGTTTGTGCAGCCTTATGCTTTGCACTCCTCAGCACTAGCCGATAATGTGTTATCTTAGAGTGGTGTCTGCTGCACGCAGCCCAGCCAATAAGACAAAACAACGAATTCGCATCA
>JAOUQZ010000022.1:11928100-11938100 GCA_028564935.1 Neosilurus hyrtlii
GGCTGGCGCCCATCTCAGCCAACTCTGGGCAAGGGCGGGGTACACCCTGGACAGCTCGCCAGGCCATCGCAGGGCCAGTATTATATATATTAAAATATATATTTGTCAATTACTTTATCAGCTAATTGCATTATTAGTCAATTATCATTACATTTACGGTATTTGTCAGACAAGTGGGGGTGGGGGTGTAAGCATGCACCCCAACCAGGGAGGTGTGTAAGCATGCACATTGCGATACTGCCACCCACCTCTTTACGAACTGCTGCTCTTGCATATTTGGAAGCGGCCTAACACAGTCGGAGGGAAAGCACAATCCGCCCCTCGTACGAATGAGCTCACAGACGCCCATGATCATCAGTCGGTGATCTCTGTGAGTGACAGAGAAGTGAACGCATGCCTGGTAAGAGCTCAGCCAATTAGCTCCCATGGACTCCCGTTCACGAATGGCTGTGGCAACAACCCGGATTCGAACTTGCGCGAGCAGCTCAAGGACCCAACAGTGGCAGCTTGGTGGTACTGGGTACTAGGTCTTGAACTCATCGACCTTGTGATCAGCAACCCAGAGCCTTAACCACTGACCCACCACTGCCACTTCTATTAAATTCACGGAGCTTGAAATGAATACATTTTTTTAGTATATACTACACAGGCATATAAAAAGCTAACTGAATCAAGACTACTTTTACATATTTAGCCCATGAAACAGGTAAGTCAGGTGAGCTGCATGCTCTCCTAGCACTGCTAAGCACTGTCTGCTGGAGCTGATTTTGGTATATACTGCATGGAAAAAATCAAAAAAAGATTTGAACCATGACGAAGGCGGGTCAGGTGAGCTCTGCAAACTCGGAGCAGAGCAAAGAGCTGTGTAGACGAAGGCATCTTTTGAAACCCATTCGGATTTTTATGGGTTATTTATTTGCACAGTGATTATGCCCCTGCTTCGAGGGATCAGGAAAAACCATGGGTGCCCACTGTTTTGATTCAAGTGATATCCACTCAGGATAATCTTCTTAAATTCTCAGAAAGCAGACCAATCATTCCTGTGTAGCATATACCAATAAGGATTATTGTATCTTCATCCTATTCTCATCCCAAGCCCAAGCTCAAGCCCCCCACATTCACATCTATTATACTATAATGGCCAGTTAGCCTAATTAGCACTGGATTCGTTCTGACCCTCTTTTCATCTCCATGGTTTAAGTTATCGAGGCCCAAGGTCAGCGCGCTCTGATGTTGCACTCTGCATCTTTTGGTAAACTGCAGGTACAGAACTTCATGCTGTAGTTGCTCTTTAGTCAGGCTTACTCTTATAGAGATTTGCGCTGTTCAAGAAAGTGGCTTACCCTGCACTTTCCTGTCCTCATGGGGTTGTTTAAAGATGAAAACGTCTTACAATAGACAGCTAAATAATGTATTTTTTTTTTGTTTGGAGGTGGGATGATTCCAGTGCAACAAAGCAACTTCACATCTATTAATTTGCCAAATCAGTCAAAATAAATTGATACATCGGCTTTGCTTGGTCATGTATGGCTGAAAACATCCCCGTATAGTAAAACTCCTTGCTCAGCTTCCTTACTCAGAATGTGCAATACCCTTCCCAGCATGCACCTCACGGAGCGTAATCCCTTTACTACTCAGCCTACGTCAGCCGACACTGAGCGAAGCTGGGTACACCCTGAACACCTATTCACATTCACACCTAGGGTCAATTTGGAACAGCGTTAGAGAATTAGCCTAACGTGCATGTCTTTTGACTATGGGAGGAAACCAGAGTACCCCAAGGAAACCCGCACAAGCACAGGGAGAACATGCAAACTCCACACAGAAGCGCCTGAGTCCAGGACTCAAACCCAGGACCTTCTTGCTCTACACTACACCACCATGCCGCCCAGGAACCAATCTGAGAAAGCCGTGTTCTGTGCAATTTTTTGAAGTTTGGGAGAATTTCCAGCGGCATCCATTACCAAATGTTTTCCTAATCACACTGATGTTACGATGCTACGTATATGACACTAAACATCATCCTCTTTGAATACGTGAAGTCATAAGCAGATAGCATGATATCGGGCTGCGCATTTGTCATACCATGAATATTTCATACCATTCCAGTCCTAGTTTCATTACATCTAACTTATTAAACGCTAGTACCGAACATCATTCAGGCTCCACTGCTGTCATCTGATGCAGTCTTTACCTTTAGCAATCCCTCCATTTCTGTGCACTGAGCAAGTCTCTTATTGAAAAGTGACAATCTACATCTCATCACTGACTCACTTTTCCGTCTCCCCCTTCGTCGGACTCGCAGGTGGAGTGTAAAAGAGGATGATTGAGTGTCTAAGTGTGTGAGAGTCATCTGGCAGTTCAGGGTTGGGATGTAATTGGTTTGGACTTTTTTTCCTTTCTTTTTTTCCTGGCACCGTCTGGACTCTCTCAGGGCCGCTTTTCGTCCACCGGCGATGATGTCACTTGAAATGCTTTCGACATCGCCTTCTCCAGCAGGTCCCATGGAGCCAGCCCTTTTTAACTGAGCCCATTTGGCTTCCCCTAAATCAAAAGTGTTAGGTGTGCCATTTGCTCGTTTAAGCCTTCTTACCAGCGACAGGGAAAACAGCAGGTGCATTTCCTACGCCAGGGACGTGATCTAATTTTGTTGGTGCTGTAAATTTTCCCAAATCTGTCTACTCCCTCAGAAGCACTGACAGGGGGAAGAAATAAGCAAAGGACTTAAGACGAAAAGAGTTAGAATCTATACGATATGTCATGTTCTCTTATTGGTACAAAAAAGTGTGTGTGTGCGAGAGGCCGGGCTTCGGACAAGGAAGCCTCCATTCGATTTTGGAGTTGATTCGGATCAACTTCTTAATTTTGAAAAGTCTTTAACATTGTGGGAAATAATACTTTTTTGGAAGTGTCATATTACAGTAGGCCCAGCAGGGGGTGCTGTGTACTTTGTATCATTTGCGACTTTGCATGAAATTTCTACCAGAGGCGGGGCTTAACTTTTGGAAATTATCCAGATTAAATTCTGGATACAGGGATTTCTCGAATGATTCGTTAACCTTGTGAGATAGGACGACTTTTGACATTTTGGTTCATTTTGGGTTCGTGTCCCAAGTTTCTATGTATAGTTTGGATGATTTTCCCATGTTTTCATGGATGTTCTCCGGTTTCCTCCCACAGTCCAGTCATTCACATTAGGCTAATTGGCTGTTCCAGAATGCCCCTAGGTGTGGATGTGAGAGTGTATGGTTGTG
Source organism: Neosilurus hyrtlii (assembly GCA_028564935.1). Taxonomy (NCBI): domain Eukaryota; kingdom Metazoa; phylum Chordata; class Actinopteri; order Siluriformes; family Plotosidae; genus Neosilurus; species Neosilurus hyrtlii. Next base: position 11,931,355 of record JAOUQZ010000022.1, read on the forward strand.
TATGGTGGCCCTAAGATTGTCTGGCAAGCTGTTCAGGGTGTACCACTTTCCCCCAGTGTCAGCTAGGATGGGCCCCAGCTTCCCTGCGACCCTAATAGGATTACGCGGTTCGGCCAACGAGTGACTGTGTGTATCTGTATATTTATTAGTGTATGATGCCCTGATTTATGTGAATGGACTATACATGTCAAAAAAAATTATTATTATTATTAATACTAGTAGCACAAAATAAATTCCTCCAAGAACAGGCAAGGATTTATGATCAGTGGAGTCAAGAGTGGAAGAGTACAACAGCTTGGTCAGTTAATGTGTTATCTAAAACCAAACAACTGTAGGTGCTTATCTAGTTTGTGCATAATTAAAATGCTTGAGCTGGTTGACTTTAGTGAGAACCGAAATTCCATGAAGCCATTAAGGACCTGTTCTCGCCTTCGCTCTCCCAAATGCTTGAACAACACGGATATTTTCTTTGGGCTGTGACCCACAGCCAGACCTCTATTCCCACAGGCAAAAATAAAACCTGGAGTGATTTTTCCTCTGCTATTTTAACCTGATCATCATAAGCAGGGTGACAGATCTTACATTTTCCAAATTCTTGTTAATATAAATGTCTGTTGGCTTTCATTTGGATATAATCAGGTCATTGCTGAATGTTGATCCTGATCGAAAGGGATTAGGAGAGTGATTAATGAGAAAGTCTGAGTTACATGCTAAATAGGGGAAAAAAAGGAGTAAATTATTACCCAAGTAATTCACTCACTCACTCAGTTGCCAAATCGTTTAATCCTGCTAGGGTTTGGTGCCCGTTTCCGCCGACACTGGGCGAAGGCAGGGTACACCCTGAACAGCTCGCAGGGCCAACACCCACAACCATTCACACACACATCCACACCTAGGGGGCAATTTGGTACACCCGGTTAGACTAATATGCATGTCTTTAAACTGTGGGAGGAAATCGGAGTACCTGGAGGAAACCCACACAAGCATGGAGAGGACAGAAACACCTTCACGCAGCCCGGGAAACACCCAGGTATTGATATTAAAAATGTTATATGATATCAGAAACGTGGTGTCTTAACCTGCTTTTCATTTAGAAGACTAACAACACGTGGCACGTCCCCAGTGATGCATTTGAACCATTTTAATCATTTTATATTTTATGCAGTCAGACGATTCACTGCAGTTTTGAATTGCTCTTTGCAGTGAGACTTCTAAGTAAGAATATTTCTTCATTTTTTAAACACCCCACCTCCTCCCTGTATCTGCCATCCCCAATATCAGTGATGAAAATAAGCTAAGAAAGATGTTTCCCTTCTCTTATCATCTTTCTGATATCAGTACGTGCTTGTAGAGGCTTCATTTGGACAGTGATTGGTAACTGTGCCAGGTCTGGAGGATCCATGCTGATTGCAGTCCCCGTGAGCTCTGTTGAGACAGGTGAACCTTAATGATTGGCATTTAGCGTCTTCCTTCCTATCAACCCCACCTCAGGTGGTGGAAAAAGATAAAGGAAGATTCAAAAATTGACTGGAGTTGACAGTGCCCAGCTTGAGGTGATGGATTTTTCATAGCCTTTGGCTTTTAGACGTCTGACAACAGCAGTCATTTCTTTCTTTTTGATGCCGTAGATGTATCAGCACCCTTTGACCTCTTGTGTAGCAACTGGACATTTTTTGATGTAGAGGGTTTTGACTTTTATGTTCTTTGGCAACTAAGCAATAATATAAATGGATCATTTTTACAAATGCAATATAATTTGTTTTTTCAAAACAAAAAAGAAATGCACTTAGCCAGAGTAAAATACACACCGGGAGAAAAAAAAAAAACCTGTGCGCTTTAATATTTCGTCGGACCGCCTTAGCCTTGATTGTAGGGCATCACCGCCATCTTGAACTGATGACAGGGAAACTTAGCCACTTCATAAAGTCTTCTCCAGCACATCCCAAAGACTGTCAATAGAGTCACGGTCAGGACTCAGTGGTTCCAGTTCATTCATTTATTTTCTAAGCCACTTAATCCTAATTGGGGGTCACAGGGAAGCTGGCGCCCATCTCAGCCAACTCTTGGAGAAGGCGGGGTACACCCTGAGCAGTTCGCCAGACCATCACAGGGCCACACATTTAACCATTCACACTCACATGATGCCACTCACACCTAGGGATGATTTGGAATCAGCCATTCAGCCTACTGTGCATGGTTTTGCACTGTGGGAGGAAACCGGAGTACCCAGAGGAAACCCATGCAAGTACGGTGAGAACATGCAAACTCCACAGAGAAACGCCCCGAGCCCAGGAATCGAGCCCATGACCTTCTTGTTGTGAGGCTGACATGCTAACCACTGTGCCACTGTGCCGCCCAGTGGTTCCAGTAAATATGTGAAAACAATTTTTCATGCTCCCTGAACCATTCTTTCACTATTTGAGCCCAAACTTTTATATCCGTGCCATCAGGGAAGAAAAAGTCCATTGATGTGATAACCTGCTCATTCAGTACATTCAGGTCATCAGCTGACTTCATTTTATTGCCACATTAATGTTGCCGAGCCTCGACCGGTCCAACTGAAGCAACAATGCCATGAAGATTACACACTGTAATTAAAGCTAAAGGCTTTTGTGACAGTGTTTGTCACACAGTGTACATCTGTCTACAGTATACATCTGTCTGGATGTATTTAAACTGAGTTTACATCCACTGATTCCGGGAAGCTGGGTGGTTTATTAGCAAAGCGGTATAACACTATATTTAGGTTAAATAAAAAGCGAGTTCCGCAGTATACTCTCTGTGCTGCCAGCTATACGTCGGACATGATATACACTACTGAGTCGAACACAAGGTGACAAGGGCTATTATTGTTATTAAAAACAGTACTGGCCTAAATGAGTGTCATTTAATGACCTCAACTCTGTCTCAGGGCTTTTCAGGAGTCTGTGCATAGATGGTGTAGTAGTGAATAGTGGGCATTTATTAGCCTCCTGTTGACAAGCTAATTGCCTGATGGCAGTGTGTATTCTTAAAAAGGATCTCGCCCCAGAAAAGGCCAGTCCCACAGGAGCCTTACATCCCTGAGCAAATTTCCCACAATGAGCATCTTTGCTTATTTTTGTCGTGTATAGACACATGAGAGAGAGGATATACCAACTCGGATTTAAAGTGATGACAGTTTTCTTCACAGCAGTGCCAAAGGGTGAACATCTTAATCCAGATACAATAAACATGGTTCAGTGTCTGTGGCTGAACATTTAACCAAACTATAATTTGCACTATATCTTGTCCAAAGCAAGAAGGTACTGGGTTCGAGTCCCGGGGTCAGGCTCTCTCCTGTGCGGTGTGGGTTTCCTCCGGGTACTTTGGTCTCCTCCTACAGTCCAAAGACGTGCACATTAGGCTATTTTGCTGTTCCAAATTGCCCCTAGGTGTGGATATGGCTGTGAATAGTTGTGTGCGTATGTTGCCCTGCAGTAGTCTGGCGAGCTGTTCAGGGTGTACTCTGCCTTCGCCCAGTGTCAGCTGAATTAGGCACCAGCCTTCCCATGAACTTTGGCGGTTCGGCAAATGAGACGGGTAACTTGGAAATGATTGCTGTATCAGAGGGTCTTAAAGTAACACCAAGTGTTTTTTTCCTCCCCCAAAATAGTTGTGTTGATTTTTCAATCCTCTGGCAATTGGGTGACAATAGTTATTGAACGTTTTGAACATCTGAGCTAGGTTTGTTGCCAAGTGCCTCTTTTGTATTGTGTTAGTGAAGGCAGTACACAGATGCATGAACTCAGTGTTCGCTTTATTACAGAAGATCATTAATAAAGTCAATAATGTGGTCAAAACACTAGTAGGTGGTATTAAATGAGGCTGATCCAATACCATATCAAAATAGTGACACTCTCATCACTCAATCGTGGTGGTGCCTATCTCAGCCAACACTGGGCAAAGGCGGGTTGCACCCTGAACAACTCGCCAGACCATCGCAAGGCCACACACATACACTCATTCACAGTTTGCCTAATGTGCATGTCTTTGGGCTGTAGGAGGAAACTGTAGGAGTTTCACGGGGAGAACCCCACACAGAAACGCCCTCGCCGAGCCCGGGAATTGAACCGAGGACCTTCTTGCTGTGTGGCGTACGTGCTAACTAAAATAGTGAAACAGTGAGAGTCAGACATAGGGCACACGGCAATATAAACAGAAGCACATGACATCACACATCAAAGGTGCGCCACTCGGTGTCGAGAGGGAGATATCCTGACATATTCCACACTTGTGCACCTCCTTACAATTGCACACATCCATTCCTCAGCTTAACCATCCTCCCACACATTTATCTCACTGAGATGTGTTCAGTATGATTTCTTTACAGGTTTTTTTTTATATGATAAGTAATTCATGTATAAGAATCAAACAGCACTCTAAAGAAAAGAAGGTTCCATCTATCCAGGCTGAGGGATTTTAGTTTGTCTCTCTTGGGGGAAACAGATTCTGTGTATAAACCTCACAGCAGAAGATTTTTCATAGCAGTGCGACAAGCACTTTAGACAGAAAAGAACCATCGAGGAACCCCTTTGTAAGGCTGCAGGTTTGAATATTTTAAGTAGAAAGCCGACCGACAAGGTGCTTGACTATCAACCTGGAGATTGCAGGTTCGAATCCAGGTTGACATCGCAGCAATTCGCTACATTTTTACGCTCGCCTCCCTGTCACTCACAGCGTTCACCAGTCTGACTGTGTAGCAGCAGATATCAAAAGATGTGGGTGGCAGCACATAGAGGGCCTGTGCATGCTTACGGCCCTGCCTGCTTGGTGGTGGTCATATGTGATAGTGAGGCAACATGGGGGAAAAAAAGAAATAAATAAAACTAACTGTCTACACAATTAGCCATTTAATGCAAGTTTAGTGAGGATGATGATGATAATGATGATAAATGGTATTTATTTCCCAAAATTTTAACAATAATATAGCATTTAAAAACATAAATCCAACTATTAGGGCTGGGAGGAGCGACTCTTGAGTCTTGACTCAGCCGACTTTTGGTGTTGCATACCTAGGGGCAAACTTGGAACAGCCAATTATCCTAATGTGCATGTCTTTTGACTGTTGGAGGAAACCGGAGTACCCAGAGGAAACGCACACAAACACTTGGAGAACATGCAAACGCTACACAGAAACGTCCTCGCCAAGCCCAGGACTCAAACCCAGAACCTTCTGGCTGTGAGGCATAAGTCTTAACCACTATGCCTAGATGCCTTGCAACAGTCCAACTATGCTACAAAGTTTTCGGTATACAGCAACCTACATTTAAAGAGCTACATTGCCTTTTCATATTCTTTATTCTTCTATGTTTGAAAATGTCATCATATCCAGCGTTCTTCGTGCGGCACCATGCAGCATCTTTATAGCGAATCTTTCAAAATCCCAGGCACAGGGAAGCCCCTGGCCTCCGTTTTGCACCCCAATCCTCCTCTCTATCCTTCAAAAGTCATCTCCACAGAGGTGCTTTGGAGTGTCATGCACTATTTATAAGCGTGTAACCCTTTGTTTTCGGTTTATCCACCTGTGGATCTACCAACACCACAAAAAAAAAAAGATTCTTTACCAGTGGCTACATCTGGATTATTGATTAGTGATGTACACCAGTGCGAGTCCTGCTCCCCTGCACAGCAGTGTGAACATAAGTGCAGTAAAGTAAGCGCAATTTAAGTATTCATATGTGCCGTAAATGATTGAAATGTTACCAGCTGTTCCCTGCAGAGTGCTTGTCCGAAAGAGCTGTTCTTGCTGGAAGGGCATTCTGGAGATCTGCTGCTGCTGTAGAAAAATGACAAGGTTACGGTCGTGCATACACGCGGAAAGATAGAATATGGTATTGATTAAAGTACAGCGACGCAGCACTTCAAGGTGCGATCTGTATAAGGCGCACTAGTGCACCTCGAGAGTTAAAATGTGTCTTGATGTGGCATTGCTCTAAACACTCGTGTCCTTTTTTTTTAATACGTCAACCCCCACCCACCCCCCACCTTTTAGTGTGTTTTCGCCGCTCACCACCCACTAGGTCGGGGAGTGCAGAGTGCTGAGGAGTTTTTCCTGACATCTATCTCTTTGCAGAACAGAAGGCCACTAATATTACTTTGGATAACAGGTTCAGCTACAAATGGACTTTAAACCTTCACTCTTCAGTGCTCGGGTAATGTTGCACTTGATATACTCGTATCAGTAAATCGAACCGAATTGAATTAAACTTAGTGAACTGAATTGAATTTAAAGGGAGAAAAACTGGGGTGCAAAGAAGAGCACAGACAGAGACATCTAACAGAGAGATAGATAGATAGAAAGAGAGAGAGTCATGAGGGTAGTACCCTCAGTGGACTCTATTCATTTATATATATATATAGAAAGGAAAGCCAATGCAGTGTAGCTTTAAAACTTATTTAAGACAGTATCTCTCAACAGGGGAATCTCCTGCCCTGCGGATTTCCCCATACCCGACACATCTGATCCAGCTCGTGAAGAGCTTAATGACTAGCGGATCAGGTGTTTCCAGAACCACTGATATCCATTTATATACTTGAACTCCTTAAGGCAGGACGGCTCACGACTGCATGACAGCAAGAAAGTCTTGGGTTCGAGTCCTGGCCTTGGCGAGAGCGTTTCAGTATGGAGAACTGTGTGTACGTTCTCCCCTTGCTTGTGTGGGTTTTCTCCGGGTACTCCCGGTTCCTCTTACAGTCCAAAAACATGCACATTAGGCTAATTGGCT
>JAOUQZ010000022.1:11944388-11962100 GCA_028564935.1 Neosilurus hyrtlii
TGTGTGTGTGTGTGTGTGTGTGTGTGTGTGTGTGTGTGTGTGTGTGTGTGTGTGTGTGTGTGTGTGTGTAATTTTTTTCGCTGTCACCGGCATCCTTGGTATCTCGCAGTACTTTTTATGGAACATGACATCATTTGGGAGTGTGTGCGCGCGCCCGCGCGCGTGTGTGTGTGTGTGTGTGTGGGATTCGTTACGATCGCTTAGTAATCACGGTGCTGTTATTAATCAGTGTATTGCTCCAGTATCTCAGGCTGCGCGCCTCCGTGATGACATGTCGGGAAATAATTCACTGGGTGCGTGTGCGCGCGTTTGCTCGGTAATAATATCAGTGTGCAGGTGTTTTGTTTGTTTGTCGGTTTGTTTTTCTCTTATCGAACGGGTAGGTCTTGAATGAGTCGGGATCAGCTGTTCGTTCGCGAGGGAAGGTTTGCCGGGCGCGCGCGCGCGCGCACGGGCGGGCGTGTGCGCGTGTGCGTCGCTGAATGAGCGCACTGCCGGCGCGCTCCGAAACGACGCACCAGAGTCGGTCCCACCGGATCCCCGCCCGAGTTGCTATATGTTTTTTTCTCTTTAAATAAGAGATAAGGCGCGAATGTGACCCACAGCACTTTCCGAACCAACTGAAGAAACTTGGTGCGCGGGATAGCAGTGCATATAGTAATAAAGTGGTAATAAAGTAGTAATAATAATAATAGTAATAATAAAATGCTGCACAAAGCCTCCAGGCTCTCACCAGATCACGCGCACAAGAAGCAGCTCGAGTTGAATTGAAGGAGGATTTCCGAGGGGGGGGGTTCTGCACCTCCTCGAACCTCGATCCTTTTGCTTTGGCTCATTTCTGCCAATGCACGCGATCATGCAGTAGATTTACCACCGTGGTGCAATGCACAGCCATAGACACCAATACATGCAGTGCACATTCACACGTGCTGATAAATCAGGGCAGTATGGATACCATTAAACTGGGGTGGATTCTGTAACCCAGTGCCACACCAGTAATAGAAAAGAACACGCGCTTTGGTGCTTTAATTAACCAGAGATTGCATTGGGTTCCCACCCAGCTACAGGTCTTTTATACCAGGGGCTCATTATAGCTCTTCATGGCTATGATCTACACGAGGGACTTGATTCTTTTTATTTGAATGAAATCGTATCAAGCTTGCGCTTAAGACATGTTCGCAGTACAGTTATTACATTTTTACTATTACTCTGCATTATGTCTTAGTGTCGTCTAACTCTTGGCGACTCCATTCCCAGTTTTCTTGCCAGACTTTTTACAGGGTAGGTCCCCAGGTCTTTTCCCTAAGCATCCACGGTACCTTGTGTTCCCAGGTGGTCTCCCATCCAAGTACTAACCAGGCCCGACCCTGCTGAAATTCTGAGATTAGACAGGATTAGACAGGGATTACCATATTTTTTTCATAAATTAAGAGTGGCCTGCTACAAAATTCTGTGAGTCGCCAAAGGCAACATGGCACGCTACATTAGGGGGGTCTGGGGTGACCAAATGTTGTATTTTTGAAGTAATTTCGTGGCTTTTGGTGCAATCTAAATCACAACTTACCTGATAATTTGAAGTAGACTTAGACTTATTTGTCATTCAGATATACAGGTGTATACAGAACAAAACGTCGCTGCATTTGCTCGCTACAGTATAAGAGATGAAAAATGATCACATGAATATATGAAGTATATATAAAGTAGTTTTTAGGACCAATTTTAGAAAAATTCAAACTTCAAATTTTTTATTTCACTCTCCTCAAAGTCTGACTCTACTCCTGACTCATATCAGTCTTTCATCACCATTCTGTCTAGGGCACAACTGACTTCCTCTGAATGACTTAAAATTCTCTGAGCACCCACATTATCAATCAAATCTAAGGGATCCTGTAATTCTGATCCTTCCTCTAAATCAAAATCAAAGATGGTAAACATGAATGATGCACACATTTAAAAATTAGAAAGTAGTAAAAAAAAAAAACTTTGTGCCATATACACTTGCTGATTAATTTTTTTTCTTCTTCTTCTGATCTTTTTCTCTTTGATACAAAGACATTTGTTAATGTGCCTTGCCTTTTAGTGGTAGACCTCAGAGCCAGTCAGCTACAGTGAAATCGTCTGGCTGCTTCGTGGAGTGGCTGGCTAGCTGCTTAGCCGGTCATAGTAAAAGAAATAACCAGCTATGAAAAACACGGTTGGCTATCAGTGTCCAAAGTTAAAAACATGTAAAGGATATATACTTTGGTTGCATACACAAAATTGAATTTATGCAATTATGGCATTTATTAGAGCATTATTGATTTGTCTGTAATACCAATCAATAATACACACAAACATGACGTAGGAATGCATGCACAGATTTAAAATTATCATTAGATTTGTTTACATTTATTTTAACAGCTGTTTTAGGGCTTAGAGCAGATTTCCTGATATAAATGACAGATGCAGAAATATATTTTTGTTGTTTTGTCTGCACTGTAGGCTACATTGCTAGTAGTAGTATAACCATGTATAGTTTTAGCTGCATATTAGAAAAGTTGACTAATATACACAGGATAACTAAGTTAGGCTGGTTCTGACTGCCAGAGGGGCAATTTAAGAATGTCTGTGTGTAATGTACATATTTAACCACACTGTTGATAGTTTTAAATACATTTGGAAGAAACGTACATGCTTTAAAGTTATTGAAACGTTCACGCACAAATCACAGAAGTTGATAGTGTTGTTGCTGAAACTCCTGAGGCTCTTCAAAGATGGTCACAAAGAAAGGGGGCATAGATTATATACACAAGGCCGGCCGTTGAAACACAGCATTTAACACCCATCGGAATGGTGGATTTTAGTCCTTAAGGGCATGTCATGTGTCTGGTCTTGTGTATATATCCATGATCAGTGGCTACATCAGTCAGTTTATATAGGAAGCGATAATATGCTAAAGGATTTAAATCAGCGACAGCTGGCTTCTCCAACAAATAAGAGATATCGGTGGCTATAAGAGACGGCATACAGGTCTATTTAGTGACCAATGTGTGAAAAATAATCTTTCTGTCTCAGCAATTCAATTCATTTCATCCCGCATGTTCTATGCACGATCCAGAAGCAGTGCAATATTCTCCCATTCGTTTTTAAAGCTAAAGCGAGAGATGACGAGACTTCAAACGAGACAAGAAGGAAAGAACATGTAAACATTTACAGCATTTGGAAGACACGATCCAGAGCGACTTACAATTATCATTTTTATACAGCTGAGCAATGGAGGGTTAAGGGCCTTGCTCAAGGGCCCAACAGAGGTGATAGAGGGGATTAAACTGCTGTCTTTCAGATCAGTAACCCATCGCCTTAACCACTTAGGCTCCATACCTGCTCGAGTTCCAATGAGTGTGTGTAAAATCGCAGGGTGACTTGAGAGTACTCTGCATTATAAGGCCAGTAAATACAACTGTATGAGGACGGTGGTGTAGCGGTTAGGGTGCTGGGCACATGACCGATTGTGGGTTCAAATTCCCGTAAGACCCCCACCATACTAAGACTTAAGTGTACCACCCAGCAGTATAAATGGGTACCAGTAAAAAATACTGGGTAACCAATGATGGACTAGAGTCCCATCCAGGAGGAGTTGATCTGCTAGTCGCTTCACGCTACAGAAACCAGGGATAATGAGCCTGTAGGCTCAGGTGTAAAAGCCCAACATACTTACCCTACCTAAATACAACTGTAGTATTTACGCTCCTTTATACACTACATTATCCTATACATTAGGTGCAGTACACCAAATTAACTGCTATGTTTAGGTGATATCAACATTAGATAAATCAAGGCAACATCATGCATAATGCATGAACTACTAAGAAAAGAACAAGGTAATCTATTTTTCTCTATTTTTGCTTGACTTATTATTCAGTCATAAAGACCTTTCACTACTCGCTATTCATCATTAGTTTTATATAATGTTGGGAACCCTGGAAACCCTCCCCCCTTCCCATTCGCAGAAACTTGACACTGGAGACTAGAGATTGGAATCATAGCCGTGGAAAACATGTCTGAAAAGCAGAATACATAGCTGATTAAACAGACTTCCCTTCTGTTTAAAAATGGTTGCCCCAGCTTAGTTGCCCTAGGGGGTTTCCCATTTAACCCATTACCAGGTTAATTCCAGTGTGTGTATAATTCACTGTGTATACATATAGTTCAGTGTGAGATACGGGAGAATTGTGGTACAGGATGTTAGGCATTTCTGTTCCTGTTTTTTTCCCCAAAACTTGTAATAGGGTTTTGCTAAATGCAACAAAAAAAGGGATTACTTACTGAAAAGAGACTGGACAGAGCACTTTACAGCAAATTAGCACCACCCATTCACTGTACGGCAGGTTAGCCACACCCATTCATGGTACAGCAGGTTAGCCACACCCATTCACTATTCAGCAGGTTAGCCACACCCATTCACTGTACAGCAGATTAGCCACATCCATTCATGGTACAGCAGGTTAGCCACACCCATTCACTGTACAGCAGGTTAGCCACACATATTCACTATACAGCAGGTTAGCCACACCCATTCACTGTACAGCAGATTAGCCACATCCATTCATGGAACAGCAGGTTAGCCACACCCATTCACTATACAGCAAGTTAGCCACACCCATTCACTGTACAGCAGGTTAGCCACACCCATTCATGATACAGCAGGTTAGCCACACCCATTCACTATACAGCAGGTTAGCCACACCCATTCACTGTACTGCAGGTTAGCCACACAGTTAGCTAGTTAGCTAGTTAGTTAGTACCATTAGCCACACCCATTCACTGCACAGTAGTTAACCACACTGATTCACTTTAAAGCAGGTTAGCCTCACCCGTCCACTTTACATCAGGTTAATACCAATTCATAATTTTACTGCAGGTTAGCCCCCAATAACGTTACATCAGGTTAGCTCCGCCCATTAACTTTACAGCATGTTAGTTTCCCCCAGTCACTTTACAGCATGTTAGTCACCACCCAGTCATTTACAACAGGCTGGCATCAATCATTCACTTTACAGCAGTTAACTCCTCCCAGTCACTTTACAGCATGTTAGCCACCACCCAGTGACTTTGCTGCAGGCTAGCTCTGCCCAGTCACATCACAACACATTAGCCATGGGTGGGGGTGTATAAGATTGGCCGTGTGTGTCTATGTGTGTTTGCCTACTAGCACAATAACTCAAAAACTGATGGATGGATTTCCATGACATTTTAAATAAATGTGCCAAAAAAGAACTGATACAATTTTGAGTGGAATCCCGATCTAAATCCAGGAAGGGGTTTAAAGGTTTTTTAAGATTACAAGCTCAGATTGTTTGTTTATTGATAATAATAATAATAATAACAACAACAACAGGGGCACGGGTGGGGCGCTGGATTATTGCTCACCAGGGTCGGGGGTTCAAGCCTCACAATTAGAGGTTGTCACTTCCCCAGTGCAGCTAACTGGGCTATCAAATGCAAGCCATGTCACTCAGAGGCATGTAAAAATGTAACAGAACCATTGCTGATTTTCGTCAAGAGTGGACTGCATAGCCATCAGTGTGTTTCTGCCCTGCAATGGCCTAGCAAGCTGTCCAGGGTGTACTCTACCCACGCCCAGAGTCGGCTGGGATGGGCGCCAGCCTCCCCGCAACCCTAATTAGGATTAAGCGGTTCAGAAAATGAATGAATGAATGAATGAACAAAAACAACAATATTAATAATAACAACAACAACAACAACAACACGTTTGGGGTAGCCATGGCCTGATGCTTAGAGAAGTGGCTTTGGGACCAAATGGTCGCTGGTTCAATTCCTGAACAAGCGGGAGAAATGTGTGGCGGCGGGGGAGTGAGCTGCATCTTCCCTTCCTCCACATTCATGGCTAAAGTGCCCTTCAGCAAGGCACCTAAACCCCAACTGCTCTCCAACTGCGCGCCGCATTGTGTGGCAGCCCACTGCTTCGAGTGTGTGTGCTCACTTTGGACGGGTTAAATACAGAAGTCAAAATTTCCCTTGCTGGATTAATGCAGTATAAGTAATAAAAAATAAATAAAACAACACCAATAATAATAATAAACTTTATTTATAAAAGAAAGCCAGTTTATCCAAGCTAATCTTACAATGTTTCTTTGGCTGCTGAATCTTGTTCCCATGATCATCACTCTCTCACTCACTCGCCAAACTGCTTAAAGGTCGCAGGGAGGCTGGAGCCTTTCTCACCTGACCTTTTGCCAGAGCTTCGCAGGGCCAACACACAGTCATTCACACTCACACTCACACTCACACCCAAATTAGGGGCAATTTGGGACAGCCAATTAGCCTTGTCTGCATGACTTTGGACTGTAGGTGGAAACCAAAGTACCCAGAGGAAACCAACACAAGCACAGAGAGCATGCAAACTCCACACAGAAACGCCCTCACCGAGGACCCAGGACCCTCCTGCTGTGAGATGGAAGTGTTAACCACTACATGATCACTAGCGTTTTTTTTCAGGAAACTAAAAATACAAAAGTTATCCAAAAATGAAACTGGAGTATTGTTTTTGTCCTGGGGAAATAAAAACTCCGCTAAAGTGAAATGAAAAGCAACTCGACTACATCTCATCTCCTTGCATCAGTTTTTCATCTATGTGCTTAAATGTAATGAATAACTATGGAACTCGGTGTGTATATTGGCCTACTGCGTGCTTTCCTTTCGACTCAGTGTGATTCCTATAACCATGCTGCTAAAATCATACAGCTGTAGCTGTACCCTCTTTTTCAAATATAGAATATATGAACCTGTTCCTGAGGCCTTCGGTTTAGGGGATTATACAGCAAGAACTGTGTCTTTAGGAAATGATGGTGGTTTTTATGAAGGTGGCACGGTGGCACAGTGATTAGCACATTCGCCTCACAGCAAGAAGGTCCTTGGTTCGATTCCCAAGTTCGGGCATTTCTGTGTGGAGCTTGCGTGTTCTCTCCGTGCATGCGTGGGTTTCCTCTTACAGTCTAAAAAAAAAAACAGTAGGCTAATTGGCTGTTCCAAATTGCCCCTTGGTGTAAGTGTGAGTATGAATGGTTGGTTGTGTGTGTGTTGGCCTGGCGAACTGTTCAGGGTGTACCCCGCCTTCGCTAGTGTTGGCTGAGATAGGTGAGATAGTTGGTATGCTGCAGATTGTGCGACATAATGGCATAGTGGTTAGCACGACAACCACTAACACAGTCGGAAGGAAAGCGCTGTCCACCCCCTCATACGAATGAGCTCACAGACGCCCATGATTGGTTGTGATCGCTTGAGTGACAGGGAAGTGAGCGTATGCCATCCCTTTCTCCCTTAAGAGCTCGGCCAATTAGCTCCTATGGACTCCCGGTCAGGAATGGCTGTGTCGTCAATCTGGATTCAAACTTGCGATCTCCGGATTGATAGTCGCGCACTTAGTCGATGCGCCACTCGGAGGCTATGCTCATTAGGTTAATTGGCTGTTCCAAATTATCTCTAGGTGTGAGTGTGAATGGTTGTGTCTGTGAGTATTGGCCCTGTCATGGTCTGGTGAGCTGTTCAGGGTGTATCCCGCCTTTGTCCAGTGCCGGTTGAGATATGCTCCAGCCTCCCCACAACGCTGTTAGGTTTAAGCAATCAATGAAATAGTACATCACTGAATGCATTAATTGACCAATCAATGTCAAGTATTCAAATGAGCCTTGAATAATATATAATATATATTATAAGGATTATTTAATGGGTAACGGTGTAGGGGTTAGCACTTTCGCCTCAGAGCTCACACCGCACAGTCACCTGAGGACTTGACAGCATGTGTGGAATCTGCGTGGGTTTCTTCCAGGGGCTCTGGTTTCCTCCACATTCCAAAGACATGCACATTGAGTCAACTGCTTACCCTGATTTACCCGTAGGTATGAATGTGAGTGTGAACGGATGTCTGTGGCTGTTTTAGCTGTACGATAGACCGGCGACCTGTACAGGGTACAACCCCAATTCTCACCTGAAGTCACCTGGGATTCCCTCCAGCTTCCCTTTGTGACTCTGACAGATAAGCAGTAAGGATAATTGATGGATGGGTTGTTTACTCCTATGTACTAACATATCCATATATTAGAGAGTTAATAAGCTACGCTTTGCTTGGTTATCTTTTTGTCCAAAGTCTGACTAATATTAACTCTGTACACGTGCCAGTTTCTTAATTATTTCTACAGAATAATTTTAATGGAAGCAGTCTGCAGTTTGTGGGTTTCAGACATTCCGTATGCCTCAGTGGCAAATTGTATTAGTGCTGCAGAAGCTGAAGTGGATTCAGCATTTGCTGACACAAGGCTTACAGGGCAGTCTATGGTCAGATGGCATTCTTATTCAAGAAAGGGAAAAAAATGACTATGGAGAATAAAATTAAAGAACTAAAACAGTATTAAAATATTTAAAATGTTAATTAAAAATTAAATAATTAACAAAAACTGTATCTGGGCACAGTGGTTAGCATGTCCACCTCACAGCAAGAAGGTCCTGGGTTCGATTCTCGGGCTCAGGCGCTTCTGTGGGGAGTTCGCATGTTCTCCCCGTGCTTGCTTGGGTTTCCTCCGGGTACTCTGGTTTCCTCCCACAGTCCAAAAACATGTAGTAGGCTGATTGGCTGTTCAAAATCGCCCCTAAGTGTGAGTCTGAGTGTGAATGGTTGTATGTGTGTTGGCCCTGCGATTGCCTGGCGAGCCGTCCAGGGTGTACCCCGCCCTGGCCCAGAGTCGGCTGAGATGGGCGCCAGCCTCCCCATGACCCTAATAAGAGTTAAGTCACCTCCAGGGTTTACTTGTATTGAAGACCCTTAAATGTTGGTGCTCAATAAGTTCTTGGGAATTTGTTGACGTATTGTTGGTAATACGAAGCAGTGAGGCCATCGAGGTCATGGCACATTTGGTGGAAGCATGTAAATTTGACAAATGTTTTCATTAGGTTTGTAATCAATCACCGGATGAAAAACAGCCAACTACATCACAGTGTCAGGGTTAGTCAAGGTTGGAGTGCTGTTTTGTTTTCTTAATCAGTAGTTATTTTACTTGGAGCCTAATAACCTGTTAATAATTTGACATACAGCTCAATCCTGCATGTATACACTTTAATCAGAGCATTAATTCCAGGGGAAATGAGATTTCTTTCTGATGGGAACATGTAAATAATGGGGATTATCAATCATTAAGGTAGATAGGTGACTCAAATTGAAGAACGTGGCGGTGTACACGTTCTGGTAAATGAGACGGACTGTTTTATGAGAAGCTTATCACTTGAAAATTAAATGAGTGGAATCTTGGATAATGCCAGGAAGTGATATAAGCTGTTAGTTCCACTCTGTCTAATTTATCACAGTTATGGTGAGGTTAGGCTGATATACAGTATGTCTTCATTTCCCTTGAAATATGATTCAGGTTACATGTACTATGCATGTGAATGAATTTTAAATGCCTTCACACCTGTTAATAAACACGTAGCCATGGCATTGTTGCTACAGTTGGTCCGGTAGAGTCTCAGCAACATTAATGTGGCAATAAAACGAAGTCGGCTGATGAGCTGGATGAGCAGGTTATCACATCAATGGACTTTTTCTTCCCTGATGGCATGGATGTAAAATTAGTGCTTAGATAGTGAAAGAGAAGCATAACCAATAATTTTCACATATGTATCAGCACCCCAGAGTCCTGACCTTAACCCTATTGGAAGCTTTCCGGATGTGCTGGAGAAGACTTTATGGAGTGGTTCAGTTTTTCCCTCATCGATTGCAAAATAAACCCAAGTATTATTGATAATAAATGTTGTGATGCTGGTTAAGTTTGTCGACACAATGCCATGGTGATTACACACTGCAATCAAGGCTAGGGGTGGTGCATCAAAATATTAGAGTGCACACTTTTTTATTTGGCAGGGATGCGTATTATTAAATGCATGACACATTGTGAATTATACCCAGCATTTGGTTTCTTTTCTTTTTTTCTTTTTTTTTTAGTTAGTCAAAATATCTAAAACCCATCACATTTCTGAAGAACATGGACCCAGACTTTCATTCCCAGACCCACCTTCTTTGTTTGAACGTTTAAAATGAAGGTGCTGGTTGGTGTTTTTAATAACACTCACCAAAAAGAATCACCTTAACAGCAAAAGCTTACCAGGGATCCGATTTAGAACTAGTCCACCAAACCAGCAGGACTAAATAGGTGGACCGAATCCTGGTCCGAATCCAGACACAGTTACAATTTTTTTTTTCAAGAGATCGCACACTGTTTACTTGTCCTCATAGCCCCTCATTTGCATGTTCATGTTTCCTTATTTATCAGGTCTAATCACAGCCACTGTAACAGCATCACTATGGCGACGGTATTGTCACATGGCTCGTCGGTCTATTAACCAGTCATTTGTCCTCAGCATTAGCAAGCTCATTCATGGATTTAAAAAGGGTGTTTTAATACGGGAAAAAAGGTGAGAAGTAATTTCCTCACGAGGCACAAAAACAATTTGTAATGAGATGATGGACATTATAATGAGTGGCAGCATGGTTCTGTACATGGTTCTGGAGGGGCTTTGATTGTTTGATCCACTTTTTATTTGAGTGCACCTGAATTAAAAAAATGTGGCGGGATGGTGGCATAGTGGTTAGCACCTCCACCTCTCTCAAGAAGGTCCTGGGTTTGAGTCCTGGACTCGACGAGGGTATTTCTGTGTGGAGTCTGCATGTTCTCCCCATGCTTGTGTGGGTTTCCTCCAGATACTCCAGTTTCCTCCATGCACAGTAGGATAATTGCGTATTTCCGATTGCCCCAAGGTGTAATTGTGAGTATGAATGGTTGTGCATGTAATGACTTTCGAGCTGTTCAAGATGTACCCAGCCTTTACCCAGAGTCGGTAGGGATAGGTTCCAGCATCCACGCAACTCTAGTAGGACGGCATGCGGCTCATTTCTGGAGCAAATAAATCCACGCCAACACCCCTGCTACCTGTAATAAACAACATTGCTCCATCCCACCTCTGTACAGAAGAGGCAACCCAAAAATAGCTTGGGTGCCGAAACACCGAAACACAAATTCAGCCACGCCACTCAAACAAGTACTAGACGCAGCCCCATTACCTCCCGATTAAGGTCAAGAAAACCCTTTTACAGAGCAAAAGCGGACAATTTTGACATCAAGGGATCCTGGAGAGAAGAGTGGAGACAAAACCTCCCTCGAGGAGGGGAATTGGGAACAGACCTCACAGAACTGCCACAATCTGACCGGAAGACAGTGGACAAAAGGAAACCGGCTGATGACAGGTCAAGGCAGAACAGCAGCCAACCTGCACCCATGGGGATACCGGGAATCCCTGACACGTCCCGCCTGCCATGACACAGACCGCATGGTGCTGCACTGTCCAGCCACAGCGATCCCAGAGGGGATACAACACAGAAGTACTGCTGAAGCCTTGAACTTGGAGCTCTGAAACAACCATACGATACCACTACTAGTATGATTACGCGGTTTGGCGAATAAATGAATGAGTCAATGTATAGTGTAAGTGAGACCTTCTGAATGAGGACGCTGAGTGACTACCCTGTTTTAGTGAGCTGTATTGAAACTGTTAGGTTCTTTGTATAGTACTGTATTCATTTTCCCACTAGGTTTTACTTAAACATGTAATTACACGCCTGCACGCTGCAGTTCTGCACTCTGAAAATAAACTGGCGCTGGTGGAAAGGATGTCGCTACACAAACGCCCAGAAATTCCATCTTATAAATAAACAGCACAAGCAGTAGGCCCGGGTCAAACGACAAACTTCTGATAGTAATCCCATTTTCAGTTTATACTTGTTCATATATTCGTATGGAGGTCTTCAAACTAACGGACTGAGATTTCCTGAATTCCGAGCCCTAATTGGTTCAGTTGAAGTCTAATTGAGCAAGCAGAATGAATGTTATGAATCTCGGCCTTCATAATAGAAGAGGATGCCAGAGTCAGCGTGCCATCCATTAGGAGGTCTTTATTAAGAGTTGTGCCGATGCACATGGTCTATCTGTCCATGGAGACATCAGCACAGACACAAAACAGAGAGTGGAGTCACAGAGACCAGTGTGCGTCATCTTGCCAAGAGCGCAGACAGGAAGGAAGGCTGTCTGTGGCAGGAAGCTTCTCATTGTGTTTGCAGTGTGGAGCTGAAGCTGTGAGGTCACGAAGTGTGTGTGGTTGTGTGTGTGCACACTTCCCAAACTTCCCCCCTTCTGCACGGGGTTTCCTTCTGTCCTCAATGTCACATGTGTTTTTTCCCTTCGTTGTTAAAGTTATTATTTATTGTGCATTATTTAATAGTGTAATTGTTGGATATATTTACAGTGTGTATCATTTACTTCTGATAAAGAAGCCGAATCTTTCAATGAACGTGGAGTTTGCATGTGCATTTGTGGGTTCCCTCCGGGTACTCCGGTTTCCTCCTACATTCCAAAGGCATGCACATTAGGCTAACTGGCTGTTTTAAATAGCCCCTAGGTGTGAGTGTGAGTGTGAATGGTTTTATATGTGTTGCCCTACGATGGTCTGGCGAGTCGTTCAGGGTGTGCCACACCTTAACCCAGTGTGGGCTTAGATAGACTCCAGCCTCCCCACTACCCTAGTAGGATTTAACGGTTCGGCGAATGAATAAATGAATGAATCATAATCATCTCTTAGTGAGGTGGACAAATTAAACCAGTTTTTTATATTTTAAATGGCTCGTCCATCGCCATGATAGTTACGCAGAGTGGGTTTACTCCAGTACTCCGGTTTCCTCCCACAATTCAAAGACATGACCATTAAGCTAATTGGATGTTTCAGATTGCCCCAAGGTGTGGACGTGTGGGAATGGCGTGAGGTTGCATGTGTTGGCCTTATGATGGTTTGGCGATCGGTTCAGGGTGTACCCTGCTTTTGCCCAGTGTCAGTTGAAATAGGCTTCCGACAATTGAGCGATTCTGCAAATGAGTGAATTTTGAGATAGACACAGTGGCTCATCCATCACCATGATAGAGTTTTGGAGAGTGGGTTTCCTCTTTGTACTCCGGTTTCCTCACACAATCCAAAGACATGCACCAAAAGCTAATTGGCTCCTTCAGATTGCCCCTAGATGTAGACATGTGAGAATGGTGAGGCGATCTGTTCAGGGTGTACTCCGCTTTCGCCCAGTGTTGGCTGAAATAGACTCCAGCCTCTCCATGACGCTAGTAGGAATAAGCGGTTTGGCTAATGAGTGAGTGCTGAGATTGATACAGTATCACGGTGGTATTGTGTTTAACTCGTCTGCCTCACAAAAAAAAAGTCCTGGGTTCGAGTCCCGGACTCTGCATGGCTTTTTCTGTACGGAGCCTGCATGTTCTCCCCGTGCTTGTGAGGGTTTTCTCCAGGTTCACATTAGGCTAATCGGCTGAGATAGGCTTGAGCATCCCTGCCATCCCTGTCCATCTTTTTTTCATACTTTGAAACAAATGTGTCAGTACATGTACATTAATATGGAAGATAATCTCTTGAAACTTATTTTCTTTACTTTATGTGTCTTGCCCAGGATTACCGGGAGGACGGTATGGACTTGGCGAGCGACGCTTCAAGCCGCTCGGGCTCCGAGTCCAACTCGAACTCCAACAAGGTGACCCCATGCTCGGAATGCAAGTCCTCACCGAGCCTGGAGCTGGCCGCCCTGGATGACTACGATGAGGAGGACGAGGAATTCCAGCAGTACAAGAAGCGCGTGATTGAGGACTGGGAAAGCGAATACAATGCCGACAACCAGAATGGCCAGGACGGAACCTTGCGGAAGGCAGTAAACGGTCGCAGCCTGGCCGAGGAGCTCCAGGAAGTGAAGAGCTCACCAGCCACTGCGTCTGAGGAACTCAAGCAGAACGGCAACCTGATTCTGCCAAGGAAACCCCCGGCCAAGGTCATTCCCAAGAGCCCTGGTACGGGTGGAGGTGGTGGCGGAGGCGGCGGTGGTGGTGGCGGAGGGGGCCTGGGAGTTGGAGGTATGGGATTTGAAGGGTGTTATCGCCTCGGTGGATACAGGGAGGACAGTGTGGTGGAGGAGACTCAGCTTCCCACCATGGACTGGGCTGCGCTTGAGAGGCACCTGGCTGGATTGCAGTTCAGGGAGCAGCAGGAGAACCATAACAGGAACCTGGGAAGGACCAACTCCATGAACGTGAGTCCAGGGCTTTGTCTTATTGTTCATAATAATGGTGTCCATCGGTACAGCTGTGCATCAAACAACAGCTGTGACATCTGTGCTGTACTATGGTTGCCAGTAGGTTAGCTACACATTAGCTGTAGTATGGTTGCCAGTAGGTTAGCTACCTAGCATTACGTGTGCAGGTCAGTAGTGGACGCCACTGTCAGTTTCACTTCCAAACTTTTTAGGAAACAGAAGTTTTCAGCAGATTAAAACAAATTCTGCTGAGGAATTAGTTCCAAAGAGTGGCCCCGCAGTCGGCGACACACTCGCCTAGCAGCAGAGAAGGTATATGCAGCATGATGTGAAAGACAAGCCGGTTACAGATGGTGCTGTCATCAAAGTGTGAGCTTTCAGCTGTCTTCTCATACACCTCTCTGGAGCTGTTTATGTATCTGGTGTGTGTGTGTGTGTGTGTTGGGGTGGTGATGCCAGCTTATATTACTGTTAAGCTGATACTTTGTCATATCCCATTTATCACTGATGGTTCATGGTGTCACTCTTGAAACAATCCAGCACTGGGACAAACTCGAAAGCCTTGATAGCACAGGGGCAAATAGACCATTACCCCGTGAGCACAGAGTTAGACAGGCCAAAGAGAGGGAGATAAGGAAAGAGAGAGTGATTAAGAGAGAGAATGCAGTGGCTGGTGTTTTTGGCAGTTATTGAGGTGTCCCTTCACCCTCGGCTCTGTGCCTAGCTCCAAAACTCCAAAATATTGAAAGAAAGAGCTAAAAGGAGGGAAGGGTGAGATACGAAGAGGGGCTGAGGAGGTGGGCGAGGTGGGGGAATGAGAGTGGTTTCAGACAGGGTGCTGGATGCCCTCCTCTGGTGATACGGTGGTAATGTTCTCAAACCGAATGATGTCGAATCGCTCCATAGTATTAGGGTCGGTGGGAAGCCGGAGCCTATCTCAGCCGACACGGGGCGAAAGGCGGGATTCAGAGCCTGAACAGCTCACCAGTTCATCGCAGAAAAACCCACACACACTCAAAACTATTCACACTCACACTCACACCAAGGAGCAGTTTGGAACAGACAGTTGACCTAATGTGCATGTCTTTGGAATGTGGGAGGAAACCAGAGTAGATGAAACACACACAAGCATTCAAACATTCAAACTCCACACAGAAACGCCCTCACCCAGTCCAGGACTCGAACCCAGGACCTTCTTTCTGTGAGGTGGACGTGCTAACCACTACGCCACCACGCCACCCATAATGACTCTACGTCAGTACAGTGTAGGATGATTGTAATCAGCAATCATTCATTTTTAACCTATTAAATGCCAGATAGACCAGCCACTACTGATACTAATGTGTTTTATCAAACTACACTCGGATTTCTTTTATATCGTGACATGTTTGCACCTCAGCAGCATATCCGTATGCAGTATCTACCCCTTTATAACCACCCAATCCCCTGAAAACTGACTGTGGTTAGAGGTTCAGCAGGTCTTGCCAAAGGCATCTCAGTAGAGGGCGCTGTTGTTGTAATAAAGAGGCTTCTGGCGCTGGATGCTGATGTGGTGAAAGCGGGCGACCTCTGATCAGATTTGCTTTGACATTGCTGGAGTCATGGCTGGTTTTATAAAGAGAACCAGTTATAATTCATAATGGCTTCTGTTGTTTCACCTTGTTATGTGGTCACTAATTTTTAGCCTTCAACATTTATAGAATCTCTCTCACTCATTTGCCGAACCGAAGGATCGAAACCGGGGTACACCCTGAACATCTCGCCAGACCCACGCATCCATCCACTCTCACAACGAGGGTGAGTTTGGAGCAGCCTCTTAGCCTTATGTGCATGTCTTTGGACTGTTGGAGGAAACCCGAGTACCCAGAGGAAACCCACGCAAGCGCAGGGAGAACATGCCAACTCCACAGGCTGTGGGGATCGAACCCGGGTCCTTCTTGCTGTAAGGCGAACATGCTAATCACTACGCCACCGTTTCACAATTTATATGAACCGTAAATGTTACTTTTCATTCTGTGTGTGTGTGTGTGTGTGTGTGAGCTGCAAGATGAAGAAGTGTGAAAACAACAATTAACACCTTAAAATAAATTTGCACACCTTTCGACAGTGCTCACTGGTATAGATGTATAATGGGTCATTTTGATCTCATTTTGTAAGCTCTCAGGACCCTTTAGCATGTCAAGACATCCTCCCTGTCAAAACCACATACCTTTTATCTATTGGTTCGGCTGCAGTTCCTGAATAATTCATCGTACCTGCTGAGTAATCCGCTTTGAGATGAATAACTAAATAATAAGTGGGGACTGTATGAGGTTAAAAGTGAGCGATATGATTTCAAATGCTTTATGTTTTCTATAGTTCTTGAGGTTTATTGAAAAGATTTACTGGCCAAATTTTGCATGTAATAAATGGTTCTGTGTCTCAGATAGACTCTGTCCTGCTTTCCATGAAGAAGGGTTCACAAGGGCTGGGCAGCTGTGGCCTAATGGTTAGTGGGGCAGCTTTGGGAACAAAAGGTCGCTGGTTCAGTTCCCGAACTAGCAGGAAAAACGTGTGGCAGCGGGGGAGTGAGTTGCACCGTCCCTTCCTCCACCTTCATGGCTGAAGTGCCCTTGAGCAAGGCACCTAACCCCCAACTGCTCTCCAGTACCCCAATATGTGTGTGTGTGTGCTCAGGGTTTAAGTGTGTTTATGCTCACTTTGGATGGGTTAAATGCAAAGGCAATGATTTCCCATGTGGGATTAATACAGTATATCAAAAATCACATATTTATCAGGATTGGCTGCTCATAAGTATACAGACGCTAGGGGGAACTCATGCTTTGGTACATGTGGGGCCGGTGGTATAGTGGTTAGGGTGCTGGACTCATGCTCGAGAGGTCATGGGTTTGACACCCCACCCCTGGGCAAGGTCTTAACCACAAGTGTGTCTCTGTCCACCCAGCAGTATAAATGGGTCACAATAAAAATACTGCGAAGGTAACCTGCGATGGACGAGCATCCCGTCCAGGAGGAATTGAACTATTAGTCACTTCACACTAGAGGAACTGAGATAAGCTATAGCTCTGATGAGCCACTAGGGTTGGGTGTAAAGGCCCAACAGAATTTTGACTTTTACCTTTTATATCATGATATATAAGCCCTGCGATGGCCTAGCCAGCTGTCCAGGGTGTACCCCGCCCTCGCCCAGAGTTGGCTGAGATTGGGCGCCAGCCTCCCCTCAAGAAACCGTAAAGCATGTTCAAGTGAGGAGAATGGGATCACCAGCTAGTGAGGACAGGAGTGGTCAGTGTGTGTGTGTGTGAGAGAGAGAGAGAGAGAGTGTGTGTGTGTGTGTGTGTGAGAGAGAGAGAGAGAGAGAGAGTGTGTGTGTGTGCGTGTGTCTGTGTGTGTGTGTGTGTGTGTGAGAGAGAGAGAGAGAGACAGAGAGAGAGAGTGTGTGTGTGTGTGCGTGTGTGTGTGTGTGTGTGTGAGAGAGAGAGAGAGAGAGAGAGAGAGAGACAGAGAGAGAGAGTGTGTGTGTGTGTGTGTGT
>JAOUQZ010000022.1:11979181-11981681 GCA_028564935.1 Neosilurus hyrtlii
ACTGGTAGCCCTTCGTATGACTCAGTACCCATGAAGTAGCCCTCAGTTTCAAAAAGGTTGGTGACCCCTGATATAGATAGATTGACAGAGACAGACAGACATACAGATAGATAGATAGATAGATAAATAGTGTGTGTGTGTGTGTGTGTGTGTGTGTTTGCCCTGCATCGCTCTGGCGGCTAGTGTGTCGGCTGAGATAGGCTCCAGCGTCCATGTGAACCTTATAAGGATTATTGATAGGATTGATGAGTTAGTAAAGTCCCTGACTCATGAAAAATAAAGTGTAATTAGCTCTGGGGCGGCCCTAGATTCTTCGTTTTACCCGAAAATAGAGCTCCAAAGTCGGCTAACTTCCATGGATTCTTCCTCAGGCACATCAGTGCAGGGCTGATGTCATTTGAAAGCTACTGAAGAGCTCTTTTGTGAGTGTTCTACCATGGGATGTCTAACTCTACCATGGATGTCTAACTGTATATCATCTCATGGGTCTTGGTCATTGTTATCCGGAGCTGTTGTGCTACTGGTCAATTTACAAGTGTAGATGATTCCCGGTAATAGCACCGGTGCTGCCCGTCATCACATTTTGGCATTGCAATGCCTCATCACACCGTCCATCACAGGGCCATCCAGTCTCGCCTGATTGAACTTCTTCCCTTATATAGGGTTTCTAGATGAACTGATTATTCAGATATGCACATTTCTAGTGTTCTAGTGAGAAAAGAGAAAAGAATTCATAATTAACATCGGTAATCTGTATTGTAGTATGACTTTTTTTTTGTTGGGGGGGGCAGATTTAAATTCCTACTTAAAATAATGAAACAAACAGATGGAATCCAGGTCTTGAACTCCAGCATTGCCGTGTTGTTTCTGTACCCGGTGTGATTAATGAGTCCTCATGAGTAGGGAAGAACAGTAGGCTCTCTCTTCTACACTGTGTGCCAATGGGACATATGCGGCATCACATGGCACTGTCAAGTGCTCCGTGTACTCCAAGCACACGGAGTCTAAATAATGATGATAAATGTAATACAGCACATGTGGGCTTTGTCCTCCTTGAGTGATAATCCATGATTTAAAAAAAAAAAAAAAGAAAAAGAAAGGAAGAGTGCAACTTGTGCCACGTGCCACCAGTGGTGAGAGAGAGCAAGAGAGAGAGAGGGTTAATCTGGTTAGCTTGGCTTCATGTTGCTTTAGTGAAGGCCAGATGGCATGAATGGTTTAGACTCCCTCCTGTCTGTACTGGGCTTCAGAAAGAGAAAGGGATTAACGCTTTTGCACACACACACACACACACACACACACACACACACACACACACACACACACACACACACACACACACACACACATTGCATAAGCACACTTGCATCACTATTCTAGCGGCCTGCACTGTGATTTAGAGGTGTAATGAAAAGGGATTTGATCTACAACACCAGATACACCATGATACACAAGCTTTAACTGTATGTTTAAGGCTCCCGAGTGGCGCATCAACTGGGTGCGCGACTATCAACCTGGAGATCGCAGGTTCCTCAACCGAGCTCTCACGGAAAGGGTATGATGGCATACACTCACCTCCCCTTCACTCACCAGCCAATCAATGCGAACTCATTTGCACTAAAAGCTACAGATAGTGCTTTCTATCTGAGTGTGCTACTGACTCTCTTGCCAGTTCACTGGTTGTCCTTCCTTTGCTCACCTTCGATAGGTACTTACCACTGCATGCCAGGAACACCCCCAGTACCTGGAATTTTGGAGATGTATAGACCCAGTAGTTTAGCCAACGCAATGTGTCCTTTGTCAAAATCACTGAGATTTTTACGCTTGCTCATTATCCTGATTCTATGTGGAACTAATGGGGAGTCTCCCGAGTGGCGCATTGACAAGGTGTGTGACTACAAACCTGGAGATCGCAAGTTCGAATCCAGGTTGATGCCGCAGCCATCCACAACTTTGGAGTCCATGGGAGCTAATTGGCCGAGCTCTCACAAGAGGGCGGGAGGGATGGCATACACTTTCCTGTCGCTCACAGCGATCACCATCCAATCCATGGGTGTCTGTGAGCTCATTCGGACAAAGAGGGTGGATAGAGTTTCTTTTTTTCTGTGGTAGGCCGCCTCTAAATGTGCATGCGCGGCAGTTTG
Source organism: Neosilurus hyrtlii (assembly GCA_028564935.1). Classification (NCBI taxonomy): domain Eukaryota; kingdom Metazoa; phylum Chordata; class Actinopteri; order Siluriformes; family Plotosidae; genus Neosilurus; species Neosilurus hyrtlii. The sequence goes on from JAOUQZ010000022.1 coordinate 11,981,326, forward strand.
TAAAGAGGCGTGTGGCACTATCGCATGTCACGGTGGGGGCATGTGCATGAAATTAGGGGAGAAAAAAATCGGGGGGCATGGGGAGGGAAAATATTGGGGATGGGCGGTACTAAAAGTTGTACTAGTTCTACAACCAGTGGGAGCACTAGACCTGTGGTGGCTTCACATTTTAGACATGATACACTGTCCATTATTTATACAGTCTACGACACGAACCTGTAAGATCTCAGTCATTTCCTGAACCACTTAATCCTTATTAGATTCGTGATTGTGGGGTGTGGCTGGAGCCTATCTCAGCGGACTCTGGGTGAAAGCAGGGTGCACCCGGAACAGCTCACAGCGCAACACACACACCT
>JAOUQZ010000022.1:11984181-11991632 GCA_028564935.1 Neosilurus hyrtlii
CATATCACACCATCTTTATTAACGGTATTATATGGCTCATTTGAATGCCCGATTCTGATTGGTCAGTTATTATATTCAGGGGTCTGTTATTTCTTTAGAGTGTAATTTTGTGCCAGATTATTAGCTCTGCTACATGTGGAGGTCCTGTTATTTCATGATAATGACTACCGGTATACATTACATAGAACACTAGAACCCACTAGACTGGTTACTGCACATGTTACTGACATCATAAAGTGTCCCAGTGATACAGCAGTCCTACATTTCAAATCAACTCAGAAATCTATCAAATGTAGGACTGCTTAGGGTTAAAAGAAATAAAGACTAGAATGGATGACGTTTATGTAATACTGTATTTATTTATGGCACCTGAAAAAAAATATAGAGTCAATCTTATATAAGGATCCAAATTAAACTGAGACCGAAATCCTCACCAGCGCGTGTGGACTCTAAATACTCCGTCCCACACCCACATCAGTGATGTTTCATCTTCTCCTGTTCTGGTAGCTCATTGTAATCCCTGGACATGTTGGTGTGAGCGAGACTGTAGAGTCGTGTAATGTGATCTTACGCAGTGAGCGCGCAGCGGAGCAGTGACAAACCGCGGAGAGAAGGAACGTGAAAAGACGAGTGATCACGGACAGGAAAGGAGTAATCCGATTCGGCGACAGGGCAGACAGGATGATGAGACGGATACAGATGGAAGAGATTAAAAAATCCTCGAACTCAGAAGGATGAGAGGCCGTATGGGGTGGGTGAGGGGGATGAAAGGAAAGATAAAAGAAGATTCTCAAACATCCTACCTACCCAACACATCTGTGCTCCTTCTACCACGCGTCCTAACTCATGTTCCTTAGATATTTTTAGATGCAAACCGCAACAAGAATCATTAAAACCCTACCTGGGAGAAAGAGAAACAGATTTCACCCCTTATTCACTCTTTTAGGTCCTTTTCCAACAGCTGGTCCACATTTCTACCAGTTTAAAAGCTGAACCAACGTCAAATACATCCCCGTCAACAACACATACTCACTCACTCATTCCCTGAACCGCTTAATCCCGCTATTAGGATCACGCCAGGTACACCTCGAACAGCTCGCCAGACCATCGCAGGGCAACACACACACACACACACTTTAGGGCCGGCACACATACAACCGTTCACACTCAAATCCACGCCTAGGGGCTGTTCGGAGCAGCCAATAAGCCTAATGTGCATGTATTTTGACTGTATGAGGAAACCGGAGTACCCGGAGGAAACCCACAAGCACAGGAAGAGCATACCCCAAGCCCGGGATTCCAACCCATGACCTTCTTGCTGTGAGGTGGATATGCTTACCACTTCACCATCGTGCCGCCTACATTACATTGTTTAGTTGTGAATATGTAGCTGTTTAAGCTTTATAAATATTTAGTTCCTCGACTTGTTGTCATATCAACAAAAGGGCACGGCTCCCTTCAAGCCCCTGATGTCACCGAATCTTTGCATGATGTATTATTTCTTTTTTAAAGTCGGTTGATTTGTAAATGTATTTCGACGGTCCTGGGTTCGATTCCCGGGCTCGGGGTATTTGCATGTTCTCCCCATGCTTACATGGGTTTCCTCTGGGTACTCCGGGTACTCCAGTTTCCCCCCACAGTATAAAGACTTGCACAGTAGGCTAACTGGCTGTTCCAAATTGTCTCTATGTGCGAGTGTGAGTATGAATGGTTGTGTGGGTGTCGGCCCTGTGGCACTCTGGTGAGCTGTCCGGGGTGTACTCTGCCTACGCCCAGTGTCGGCTGAGATAGGCGCCAGCCTCCCTGTGACCCCAAAAGGAACAAGCGGCTTAGGAAATGAGTGAGTGATGATGATGTACATTGGTTCATAACAGCGCTTTACAGCAAACCCATTCACCAAAACGAGAATATACACTTCCACTGGGAACAGAGACGTAGTCAGGTTATGGCTTCAGATTATAGTTAGCATTTTAAACATACAGGCGACATTTTTTTCTCTAAATACTGTAATAATTATGCTCTTTGTGTGTTCTTCTAAAAACAAATCACTATAAACAAACGCGGCAATGCATCATGGAATGATAATTATATCAGTCTCCGTCACAGTGAGAGGAAGGTCCGGCTCAGAATACAAACAGTATAGCGGTGTTTATTAGGCGTCGTTAGAGGCAGACGTGGAGAGAGTGATAGTGAGAATGTTCAATAAGGGAGAAAAAGGAAATAATGAGACTTAATGAATATATGAGAAAGTGTGTGTGTGTGTGTGTGTGTGTGAGAGAGAGAGAGAGAGAGAGAGAGAGTGTGTGTATGAGATACATAGTGTAAAGTGTATGAGAGTTATAAAGTGATGACACGATTGCAATTATGGGACGTTACAGTGAAAAAGACATACAGACAGAGAGGAAGAGAGAGAGAGATAGACACATATAGATAGATAGATAGATAGATAGAAAGAATGCCAGAGAGAGACAGGGAGAGAAAAAGGAAGAGAGACACAGACAAAGGAAAAATAGAGAGAAGATAGAGTGAGATATATATATATATATATATAGTGAAAGATGTAGAGGGAGAGAGAGAGAGTGAGATATATATGTATAGGGAGAGAGGGAGAGAGAGATATACAGAGAGAGAGTGAGATATATATATATATATATATATATATATATATAGAGAGAGAGAGAGAGAGAGAAAGAGAGAGAGAGAGAGAGAGAGAGAGAGAGAGAGAGAGAGACTTTTATATTTATCCTTATCTTCTCATTCTTACCTGGTACGGTTATCTGAGTTCATGCAATTTCATTTGAGTTCACACAGTATGGGATCAACAACGTATCCTGATTGTTTCTTTCTTCCCTCTGTGATGTTACCTTTCTTTCTTCCATTGTTCCTTCTTCCTTCCTTCCTTCCCTCCTTTCTTCCTTTCCTTATTTCTTCCCTCCTGTGTTACCCTTCTTCTCTTTACTTCTTTCCCTCCTTCCTTCTCTTTATTTTCTTCTCTTATTTCTTACATATGGTTTTATCCTCCTTTCTTCTCTTTCCTTCCTTCCTTCTCTTTATTTTCTTCTCTTATTTCTTACATATGGTTTTATCCTCCTTTCTTCTCTTTCCTTCCTTCCCTCTCTTTACTTCCTTCTCTTTACTTCCTTCCTTCTCTTTACTTCCTTCCTTCTCTTTCCTTCCTTCCTTCTTATTATTTCCTTCCTTCTCTTCATTTCCTTCTCTTATTTCTTACATATGGTTTTATCCTCCTTTCTTCTCTTTCCTTCCTTCCTTTTCTCTTCTTCCTTCTCTTTCCTTCCTTCCTTCTCTTGCTCCTTCCCTCTTGTGTTACCTTCCTTCCTTCTTTTTCCTTCCTTCCCTTATTTCTTACATCCAGTTTTACCTTCCGTCCTTTTTTCCCCTTCTTTTCTTCTCTTTCCTTCCTTCCTTCCCTTGTTTCTTCCTTTCCTCTTGTGTTACCTCCCTTCCGTTGTTTCTTCCCTCTTGTTTTACCTTCCTTCCCTTCTTCCTTCTCTTCCTCCCACTTTTTTCTCTCCTCCCTTCCCTTTTCTGTCTAATCCTGTCCTCCCTCACCTTATCACCATTTCTTTCACTTTTGCTTTTCTTTTCTTTCCTTTAGATTACAGTGCTTTTTCCTTTCCCTTTCCTTTCCTTTTCTTTTCTCTGATTTCTTTTCTTCCACCTCAGGTATGTTTCCTGATTATTACCCATGTTAGCACAGTGTAAGATTCCCTATGCGCACCTGCTCCTATGTTATTGTTACTGTATTTATTTTTGAGGTGTTCTGAAGCAGTCCGTACCCGCCAGCCAATCAGAAATGATTATATTCCGTGCTGTGTGTAACTGACTTTAGTAACAGTGAGAATATTCTGATATGGAGTAGCAGTGTGTTTTGACTCAATCTATTTTATACACACCACGTTTGCATTATTCTTGATATGTTTATAAATGTACTGTAATCCTATTTACGTACTGTACGTGTGTGTTTCAGGGTCACACCATGCGGTCGTAATTACACGTCCCTGTGCTGTCTGTAAAAGTGTCTCACTGCTATTTTCTAATTACTGGAAACAGACTTCTGCCATGATGGTCTGCTGCATGTTACCGGCCCCACAGAAGGGCCAGAGTATCTTAACAGTAGCCATGGATGCTGTGTGTGTGTGTGTGTGTGTGTGTGTGTGTGTGTGTGTGTGTGTGTGTGTGTGTAAAGGGGTGTGTGTTTATTCGTAGTTTTCACTTACAGAGCAGATACGTCATGTTTTTATTTATTTATTTTTTTAAATGAACTTTTTATCTAAATACAAATCCAAGTGTTGTTTCTTTTTGAAATACAGTGAGGTGAATAGTGTCAGAGTTCTATTTTATCTCATGTATGCTCTCATAGTGACGTATAGAGTAAATGTAAAATACCTAACACTGGTAGGTATATAATACATGGGAACCGCGTGATTTGATTGGTTTGATATCTGCGGGTTAATAGATATTAGCATATACTACACAGGAATGGCATCATCTGATTGGTCCATCTTTGACTCATAAATCCTTATTCCGAGTGGATAATGATTGATCTCGGTTGTAATTGTGGTATTTGCTCCATGTGTGTGTGTTTCAGGATGCAGGGGAAATGGTGCGTTCCTTCGTTGGTGGCTTGGAGCTGATTGTTAATCTGCTGAAATCACCGAATGCAGAGGTTCTGGCCAGTGTGTGTGCGGTAATATCCAAAATCGCCAAGGATGAGGAGAACCTGGCCGTCATCACTGACCACGGAGTCGTGACCATGCTCTCCAACCTCACCAACACAGTGAGCTTTAACACACTACTCAGTCACCCCCCCACCCCCCAATCCCCCCATACCGACCGTGGATAAGCAGGGAAAAAAAAAAGCCTTAACTTAAACTTAAAGCCTCTTTAAGTTGATTTAAATAAAATGAGGCACCCATTTAATTAGTCAGCACCTTCTTAGGGGAGAGGAACTCAAATACTTAGAGTCCCCAAGATACACACTCCGAATTGCGACACATAGTCCTAGTCCTTACCGAACCTCCAATCGAGAAACTTTGGAGCTTCATCAGATGAGTCGAAGGTGAACCCATCGTCCCAACACATCACTCGCAGCCGGGGAGGTTAGAGCAGGTGAAACCTGACGTTCTTCTGATACATGGCTTGCTTTACGCCGTTAAACATTGCTCTCTTTTTACATCGTTGACATCCTGATAGACCCTTATAGTGGTACCTTGATATTTGAGCTCATGATTCCGGGCCCAGCGCAGCGCAGCTTCTTTCTATTGAAATCTGGAGAAACAGACCAGACGTGCGGGGAGATGATCTTTGGCCGAGTCTGGAAGTCGGGGTCTGGTGGGCTCTCTCCAGTTCAGGCGGTGTAGAAAAAACATCAGGGCCCATCATTTGCATCAATACATCTGACCTGAACTTTACAGGATCTTTGCCATCCTCGCTGCCTTCGCGGATGTTCAAGAAACGGAGATAGGATCTCCGTGACGATTCTCAAGGTCGTCACAACGAACCAGAAGCAACTGGATTTGGCTTTGGTGGACTGCGCTACCATTAGTCGTTGAAAGTTTTCACCAGCTAATGACTCGATGGAGGTAAGACGGTTCTGGAAAGAGTTCATTGTTGCCTGTAGCGGGTCCAAGGAAGCTTGTATTGGTCTATCGGCGTCTTGAATCAGAAAAGTCAAAAACTCCTTGAGTGAGGTTCTCTGCTTTTCAAATTCAACAGACAGTTGGTCCATATCCACCCTCGCAGCTGCTGCTGGTGTTTCAGGTGTGAAAGGAACGCATGGTGCCGCAGCGCGTGTAGCCGGAATTTGTGCGTCGTTGGCTGATTTTGCATTTCTAGAGTTGCTAATTTTATGAAAAATAAGTTGAACTGAATTCAGCAGTAAAGATTATGTCGAGATGCGAGCTGAAAAATCTTTTAAAAAAGGAGAGCAATAAAAAGCGTGGTATTTTTTAAATGGAGGTGCATTTTTTTAAAGAGGAATAACAAGACACAGGTGGCACTGTCAGGTGATGAGAGTGAGGATGAGACGTCGTCATATAGTGCTGAAGAAGATGAAGTCACAGTGTGACAATCCAGCAGGGACAGAGTGAGGGAAGGATGGAGACGTAGAAGAAGACACTTTTCACAATGGAGGAAAACCAACAGGAAGAAGTTGGTACAGTAACTAAAGATACAGCAGCACGATTCACTGTGCGATTTATTACTGATTGCATCACTGATTTTCATAAGCAGTGGGGTGCATCCATGAGGAAGGAGATTGTGTGTGTGTGTGTGTGTGTGTGTGTGTTCTTGTGTAATTTTTTTTTACAATGATCTATAATTGTTTTGTTATTCTGTGTAGTGTGTACAGAGCTCACCTGACCTGCCTTTGTCATGGTTAAAATATATACAAATAAACTAAGCGCTATGAAGATTTTACCGTTATTCACCTCAGGCTTGGTGGCCTGAACTGAATAGTCCTCTATCAGACCGATCAGAATCACTCATACAAGCACACTCAGACTGAACTAGTTTAGATTTATTCTGAAGGTATTGTAAGAGTTTTAATAGGACATGTGTTGGTGTTTTTTTCTCCTACTGCAGACGGATAATAAGTTGCAGAGGTATGTGTCCGAGGCCATCGCTCGATGCTGCACGTGGGGTTCTAACTGTGCGGAGTTCGGCGAGGCCGGCGCTGTGGCTCCTCTGGTGCGCTACCTGAACTCTAAAGACCCTGAGGTGCACCGGGCCACCACTCAGGCCCTCTTACAGCTTTCCAAAAACCCGAACAACTGCAACACCATGATCCACAGTGGCATCGTCAAGGTAAACCTCATCTCCTTACACACATCATTATTATTCACATCTAGAGCTGTTATTTAGTCCTTATTAAGAAAATAATGAGTTTGATTTGTAATCAGAATATGGCTTTGTTATTGTTTTCGTTGTTCGCATTTAACTACAAACAGAAACGCCCGAGTTCGGGAATCAAACCCAGGATCATCTTGCTGTGGAACAGACATGTATTACATGTATTACAGACATTAGTATTGTTATATCTATTATTTTTATTATTATTATATTTAATATCTACGTATTGTGTTGTGGATATTATTATTATTATTATTATTATTTACTATCATTTATTAAAACCAGTTCAGTTCATTCCTTGTAGACACTTTAAAGTGCTGTGACATTTACTCTTCCTTACACACACACACACACACACACACACACACACACACACACAGGTTATTCTGGGTCAACTCATCAGATTTTCAGAAAATACCCTTAACCTGAATTTAAGAGAGATCGGACAATTATTGATGATTTGCCAGCTATTTATATTTTAAATATTTGTCGCCACAAGCTAATCTGACATTTTCAGTGCTCCATAAATCCTAAACTATTCATCACATGATCAAGAACTTCACATACAGTACATTTAGAGC
>JAOUQZ010000022.1:11999722-12021627 GCA_028564935.1 Neosilurus hyrtlii
GTGGTAATAGTAGTAGTAGTAGTGGTAGTGGTGGTAGTAGTAATGGTAGTGATAGTGGTAGTAGTAGTAGTAGTAGTAGTAGTAGTAGTGGTAGTGGTAATAGTAGTAGTAGTAGTGGTAGTGGTGGTAGTAGTAATGGTAGTGATAGTGGTAGTAGTAGTAGTAGTAGTGGTAGTAGTAGTAGTTTTTAGATTCCTCCTTAATTTAATTTTATTATGTAAAGCTGCTTTGTGACAATGTCAATTGTAAAAAGCGCTATACAAATAAAAGTGACTTGACTTGGTGGTAGTAGTAGCAGTAGTGATAGTGGTAGTAGTAGTAGTAGTAGTGGTAGTAGTAGTGGTAGTGATAGTGGTAGTAGTAGTAGTAGTAGTAGTAGTAGTAGTAGCGGTAGTGATAGTGGTAGTAGTAGTAGTAGTGGTAGTAGTAGTGGTGGTGGTGGTAGTAGTAGTTGTAGTAGTGGTAGTAGTAGTAGTAGTAGTAGTAGTAGTGGTAGTAGTAGTAGTAGTGCTGGTGGTAGTGGTAGTAGTAGTGGTAGTAGTAGTAGTAGTAGTAGTGGTGGTGGTAGTAGTGATGGTAGTAGTAGTAGTGGTAGTGGTGGTGGTGGTAGTAGTAGCAGTAGTGGAAGTAGTAGTGGTAGTAGTAGTAGTAGTAGTGGTGGTGGTGGTAGTAGTGATGGTAGTAGTAGTAGCAGTAGTAGTGGTAGTAGTAGTACCCTGTTTCCCCTATAATAAGACCTACCCCGATAATAAGACCTACCCTTACTTCAGCAGAACGGTCCAAAATAAGCCCTACCCCGAAAATAAGCCCTAGCTGAATGCAAATTTTGTCCCAACCCTCTCCTCATTTTCTATGAATGCAGGCGCGCCAGCGCTATTTACAGCTGTGCCGCGGAGGAGAGACAGAAAAAGAGGAAGTTAAGGGAACAAAAGTGGTAAGTAAAATATTATAAAGCAGGACTGAGGGGCATGATGGGGTAAAGCAGGATTGGAGGAGTATAACAGTTATCATTTTACTGGTATTATCCTGTCTGTTTTGACCCCAGACATGAGTGCACAAAGGAAGAGCTGCACTGCTGAGTACAAGAAAGCAGTTGTGGAGGAATCACTTACCTGTTTATTGAAATTGCTGTTAATGTTAATTAAAATAAAACCTACCCTGAAAATAAGCCCTCTGGTGTTTTTTGAGCCGAAAAAAAAGTGTCTTATTATCGGGGAAACACGGTAGTAGTAGTAGTAGTAGTAGTGGTAGTGGTAGTGGTAGTAGTAGTAGTAGTGCTGGTGGTAGTGGTAGTAGTAGTGGTAGTAGTAGTAGTGGTGGTGGTGGTGGTGGTAGTAGTAACAGTAGTGGAAGTAGTAGTGGTAGTAGTAGTAGTGGTGGTGGTAGTAGTGATGGTAGTAGTAGTAGTAATAGTGGTGGTGGTGGTAGTAGTAGCAGTAGTGGTAGTAGTAGTGGTAGTGGTGGTAGTAGTAGTAGTAGTAGTAGTAGTAGTGGTGGTTGTAGTAGTGGTAGTAGTAGTGGTAGTGGTGGTAGTAGTAGTAGTAGTGGTAGTGGTAGTAGTAGTAGTAGTAGTGGTGGTGGTAGTAGTGGTAGTAGTAGTGGTAGTAGTAGTAGTAGTATGACGGCCCTGTGGTGTGGTGGTTAGCATGGCCGCCTTACAGCCAGAAGGTCTTGGGTTTGATTCCCAGGGTTGGGTATTTCTGTATAAAGTGTATAAAGCATGTTCTTTCCTTGCTTGCATGGATCTTCTCCAGGTACTCCAGTCTCCTTCCACAGTCCAAAGACATGAACATTAGCCGAATTACTCACTCACTCATATTCCAAACCACACACACACACACACACACACACACAGACACACACACACACACACACACACACACACACCATTCACACTTACATATTTTTCTCACAAACTTCAAAACAGAATAAACAGAGACAATAACAGGGTAGTGATTCGTCTCTGGATTCTGTTATAGTAAAACAATCAACTTTAAGCAGGTTCATGTCAAGTCCCCAGGTATGTATTAAGTTCCTGTTACAGTACTCCCCAACGTGTTTCGTTCATTCCATATTGCATGAACATGTGGCATAATCCTGCAGACAGAGGCACTTATAGTACTCATCACACACAGCCACACACGCCTGTATGTAAACAGTTGCACTTCTCATGACTGAGCTCTCTTCAACCTATTCTGGGAGGAACAGGTCACTGCAGCTCTTTGTCGGAACCTCAACAGCTAAACACTGCACCCTGCTGGAGAAAACACACAACTGCACACTACTTTTTAATTAGCAGGCTTTTAAACATGAAATGTTTTTAAAATGTGTGCGATCTGGTGAAGGGGTGTATTTACGTGCACACATCAGTGGGGAAAAGATTTGCTGTTACCAGCTGTGTTTGTCTTTTTCAAATGTTCTAGACTTCAGGACGGTGGCACATTGACGTAGTGGTTACCACGTCTACCTGTCAGCAAAATGGTCCTGGGTTGGACGTTTGCATGGAGTTTGCATGTTCTCCCAGTGTTTACGTGAGTTTCGTCCATCTACTCTGGTTTTCTCCCACAGTCCAAAGACATGCACATTAGGCTAAATGTTTGTTCCAAATTGCACCTAGGTGTGAGTGTAAGAGTAAATGGTTGTGTGTGTGTGTGTGTTGCACTTAATCCTCTATTAGGGTCTCAGCCAACAACGGGTGAAGGTGGGGTTCACCCTGAACAGCTTGCCAGACCAGGGCAACACACACTCACATTTACATCTAAGGGCAATCTGGAAAAGCTGATTAATCTAATGTGCATGTCTTTTCAGTGTGGGAGGAAACCGGAGTACCCAGAGGAGGCTTGGGCGTTTCTTTGTGGAGTTTGCATGTTCTCCCCGTGCTTGCATGGGTTTCCTCTGGGTACTCTGCTTCCCTCCCACAGTCCAAAATCATGAATATTAGGCTAATTGGCTGTTCCAAATTGCCCATGTGTGCGTGTGAGTGAGAATAGTCGTGTGTATTACCGTGCGAGGATCAGGCAAGCTGTTCAGGGTGCACCCCGCCTTCTCCCAGTGTCGGCTGGGAAAGGCTCCAGCATCCCCGCGACCATAATAGGATTAAACGGTTTGGCGAAAGAGTGAATGAACTTCGGTAGGCTACAAAGCCTCTGACATGATACAAGTGAGCGTCAGCAATTCCTACACGTGTGTGTCACCATCGTCTTTGAACAGTTACGAGTTCATGTCATACAAATTTGACTTAGTGTCAAACAGCTGCATGTCAGATTCCACAAGTTCCATGTTTCCATGAATGAAACCACACCAGAACCCATCAGTGTGTAACCAAGCGATAGAACCTAGCTGAAGAATTCATTCTCAGCAGGAAGATCTGTAAGGATGTCTAAGGCTGAACAGCACTCTTTGTGTGTGTGTGTGTGTGTGTGTGTGTGTGTGTGTGTGTGTGTGCTTGGTTATTGATAGCAGTAAAAAAAAAAAAATTAAAAGGGTAGGTAAAGTCTGTTGGGCTTTTACACCTGAGCTTACTAGCTCACCACACCGGGGCTTATCCCGGTTTCTGTAGCATGAAGCAACTAGGACTTCGACTCCTCCAGGATGGGGCGCTAGTCCAGCACAGGTTTCCTTCCCAGTATTTTTACTGGTACCTATTTATACTGCTGGGTGGACAGAGGCACACTTGTGGTTATGACCTTGCTCAGGGGTCTTAGCACTGTGGGGGGTCTAACAGCGATTCGAAGCTCTCGATTATGTGCACAGCACCCTAACCACTAGACCACCGGCCCCAGTATCAGTTCCTGATAGAGAAAAGTCCTATTAAACATATATTATATTAATACATGGCTGAAGATAAAAAGTATGATGGCCCTCCGAGTAAACCTGCTCATTAACAGACGATGTTGTGTATTTATTTGCACTTTTACAATCTTAAGCACAGAAGTTTACAGAAATCCAGATGTAGCTCTAGATCCCTAATGAGCAAGCCAGATGTGACAGCGGTAAGGAAAAACTCCCTGAAATTACACGAGGAAGAAGCCATTAGAGGAAGCGTTAGAAATCATTATTTCGATACACAGTCGGGGATGATTAAGTAAGAGAAAGCACAGTGAACAGATATCATAATTCCTGATGGTCTGTGGTTTGTTTGCTCATTTGTTGGTTTTGAAGAATTCATAAACTTGTACTTTCCAAGATTTCCCAATCCAAGGTCAGCGATTTTTGAGTCAGATTCCAAAATGAGAGGATATTACCGAACATCTGATAGATAAACCTCGAAAGGGGCCAGTTTAGCAAGATCCACACTCATGATATATATATATAAAATCCTTTTCACCCAGATTATGTAGAAACTCGATACCATGCCGATTTTTATTCAGAATCAGATGTGATTTTTAAACCATTTCTGAGAATTAGCTAAAATACACCTGATTGCGATAAAGCCCAACGCTTTCTGTCTGTCCCCCTTCCCCTTCCTTCCCACCTTCCTGATCATTTACACTCACTCAACTGCTGAGATGCTTAATCCTACTATTAAGGTCACAGGGAGGCTGGAGCCTATCTCAGCCAACACTGAGAGAAAGCTGGGTACACCCTGAACAGCTCAGCAGACCATCGCAAGGACACGCACACATCCATCCACACTCACACTCACACCTAGGGGCAATTTGGAACAGCCAATTTGCCTAATGTGCATGCCTTTGGACTGTGGGAGGAAACCAGGGCACCCAAAGGAAACCCACACAAGCATGCGGAGAACATGCAAACTCCACACAGAAACGCCCGAGCTGAGCCCGGAACTCCAACCCAGGATCTTCTTGCTGTGAGGCGGACATGCTAACCACTACACCACAGTGCCGTGCCCAGATTAAACACAGATTCAACAGTATCTCTTACTGCATTATACAGTCAAGATCTATATATACACAGCACTGCTAATTAAATTATCTCGTCTGACTGTCTGTCTGTGTGTGTGTGTGTGTGTGTGTGTGTGTGTGTGTGTGTGTGTGTGTGTGTGTGTGTGAGGGTAGGTGGGTGTTTGGGGGGTTGTCTTTGCAGTAAGATTGGAAATGCAGGTGATCACTCAGGACAAAAACACAATTTTTTTTTCTTCAATATGGGAGTACTGAAAAAAAAAGTTTTCATTACCTAATCTTGGGGTCACTAGTTCAGGAGAGGTAAAGGAAATGTGATGGCTCGAAATAATACGAGAAGCAGTGTGTGAAGCTCTGCGAGTGGGATTTCCCAGGGTGGTTTGAAAAAAAAAAAAGAAATAAAAAAAAACCAGTCAGGCTTTTTGTCCCCTTTGGCTTTTCAGCACTTGTAGTGAAACATCATGACAGACAGTGGCAGTCGACATGGAGTCTGGCGGTCGAGTGTACCGCTTATATATAGAATAAAAAAAGAATTTTTGATAATATTGAAAGTGAAATTATTCAAAAACAGAACAAAGTAATTTACGCAGTGGACTCGGATATTTCTAGAGACTCTTAAGTTTCTTCTCATTTCTTGTTTGATGAAGAGAAAATCAGACTCTTGCATATTCGCAGAAATTGTAACAGAGCTCCTTTTAAATAAAAAATAAAATAAAAGTTACAAGGTGTTCAAGGTAATGCAGGTCTCCCACTGCGTCCCCTGCTGCCTGTTTGGAGGTATTCACTTTGTAATGTTCTGTTCAGAGGTGATAGCCACCAACTCGAATTTCATTTTATAGCAGTGTGATTAGGCTGTGGGGTGGCCTGGGGGTAAACACGTCCGCCTCACAGTCCTGGGTTCGGTTGCGCTTCCGTGTGGAGTTTGCATGTTCTTCCTGCGTTTGCGTAGGCTTCCTTCCGGGTACTCCGGTTTCCTCCGACAATCCAAAGACATGCAGTGCACATTAGGCTAATTGGCTGTTCTAAATTGACCCTAGATATATAAAAATTTACCCTATTAATATAAAATTGACCCTATTAATGTGTGGTCCGGAGAGCTGTTCAAGGTGTACCCTGCCTTCGCCCAGTGCTGGCTGAGATAGGCACCAGCCTCCCCATGACTCTAGTAGGATTAAATGGTTCGACAGATGAGTGAGCGAGTAAATGAGTGAGCATTGTGAGTTCAGGGGAACATGCTTAGGAACTGTGTGTATTGTGCGTGTGTGTATTTGTACGTGTGCGGAATACGTTTTCAACCAACAGAATGAGTACAACGTTTAGATATTTTGGCTGTTTGAGGGTTACGACTTGATTATCGGGGTCTAATGAGGACTAGGTTAGTTGTGACTGGTGTAGGTTAGGGTAAAGGGTTATTGAATGCATCATGTGGATTACCAAAAGTATCAGATTGTGTGTGTGTGAAGAAACAGCACTGCAACAGGACAGCAGGTTAACATTTGGTGCGCTGTGTTTTCCTCAGGCCCAAAAAAATGAGCGAGAGTCCATCAGACAGAAGCTTGCACTGGGGAGTTTCTTCGACGATGGACCAGGAATCTATACCAGCTGCAGCAAGAGTGGCAAACCCAGCCTGTCCTCACGGTGAGTGTGTGTGTGTAGGAGCAGGTGAGACATTTTCTAAATTCTTTTTTTTTTTTTTAGATGACATACCCATGTAGGCAAAACTACTGTCACTAATTTGATTGTTATGAATCGCTCTACCGCAATATTACTGAGATGACTCATGTGAGTGAAGGTCACTTTCTACTGAGTAGTCTTGATTTTACAATCAAATCGCAACACAAAATTTCCTGTAAGTCATATCATAGACGTGAAGGTTGTTTTGGGGACTTCAGCTGCAGTGAAGGTTAAATGATGCACGCTTATCGGGGTTTTTGTGGTTTTCTCCTCAAGAGTTTATATCATTTCTTGGTCCAGCTGTTACTTGGCAACATCACATGAGGCAGGCAGAATGAGGGAAGAGACCTTAAAAAAACTTCTGAAACATTGTATTCAAAGCATTATGTGTGTGTGTGTGTGACACTGAAAAACAGGAAGTACTTTCAGAATCAAGCATTCACTCTCTAAGAACGAAGGGGAGGACTTCCCCTTCGAAGTGTAGATCCCGGCATAGATGTGCTTCCCAAAAGAGAAGAAGCTTGCATTTACACACACACGCACACACACACTCCGCTTGTCTAAGTGTGTGGAGGAACAGTGTACACTTCCTTGGAAGGAATCTAGACAAGTCATATGAGCTGTAGATCATCTACACCACTCACACACCTACCTCATATTCCAGTCAGTCATCATCCTGGCCAAACATGGAAGCACAGATGACCCGTAAGCGGCCGTGCAGATGAACTCTTTCCTTCGTCCTGATCTTTATGCGCCTTTGATCACTGCATCAGAACGGTGTACGTCTATCTATTTTCCACCAACACTTTCAGTTCAGTATGTTTTTATATCAGATAAATGATTTGGACCCAATAGCTTCCGAATGAAAACGGTTCGAATTTCATAAAGCAGTTCTGCAAACCGGGCGGAATGGTGGTGTAGTGGTAAGACTGTCCGCCTCACAGCAAAAAGGTCCTGGGTTCGCTCGGCGGGTACGTTTCTGTGTGGAGTCTGCATATTCTCCCTGTGTTAGAATGGGTTTCCTCCGGGTACTCCGGTTACCATTAACTGTCCAAAGACGTGCACTAACTGGCTGCAGTAAAGGATAACTGGCTGCTCCAAATCGCCCCTATTTGTGAGTGTGAACGGTTCTGTGTGTTGGCCCTGCGATGGTCTGGTGAGATATTCAGGGTGGAGCCCGCCTTCACCCACTGTCGGCTGAGATAGGCTCCAGCCTCTCCGTGACCTTAACGGTAGGATTAAACAGCTCGGCAGTTGAGCGAGTGATGAGTAATTATATGTAAGTACGAGTATTTACTCGGCACATAATCCCCTATGATGGATCGGCTCCAGTTTCCTCGGCGACCCTGATGGATAAGTGATATTAGGTAAGGGACAGACCGATAGACGTAATCAACAAGCAGACATATATTCACTCACTCATTTGCCGAACCTTTTCATTCTATTAGGGTTGGAGCTTGTCTGGAGACAACACACACGCAACCATTCACACTCACAACTAGGGGCAGTTTGGAACTGCGTTGGATCCCCATGGATGACGAATGTGTTTCTGTGTGGAGTTTGCATGTTCTCCCTGTGCTCATGTGGGTTTCTTCTTAATTCTTTTGCTCCAATCCCACAAACACACACACACTCGGAGCAGACATTTTGGTGCCCGGAGTGCAATCGGGGATTAGGTGCGTTGCTCAAGGGCATTTCAGCCATGAATGTGGAGGAAGGGAAGGTGCACCACACACACATTTCTCCTGCTGGTTTGATCAAACCAGCAACCTTTAGGTCCCAAACCTGCTTCTCTAACCATTAGCTGCCTCAGGCTGCCCTGGGTTAATTCACTATTCAAAATTGCCCCCAGGTGTGAATATGAGAGTGTGAATTGGTTCCGCTTAGCCAGGCAGATGTGGGAGCACAGGTTTAGGGAACAACATGGTGTCCTACCCTGTAAAAACCTCCACAAGATAAACGTATGATAACAGCCACCTTCGACTGAAGGGGTAGATTGAACAAATGATAATGAGAGTGTAATGAATGTACGTACCCACATCACAACTTAACTGCGATCTGTTCTGATCCGCTTTGTGGAGATTGAGAACTTGTGTGTGTGTGTGTGTGTGTGTGTGTGTGTGTGTGTGTGTGTGTGTGTACGCTGTTAATTTAGAACTGCCTCTTCACCGAACTACGGGATAAGTCCATTATTGATCACAGATGCTCACTTTCACACAGTAGTGATAAAATCGGGACTGGGCTGACAGTATCGATTCTTAATTGGTAAATCCATCCTGGTGGAGAATGCAGATGGATACGTCACGTCCGTATCAGAACCCATCTTTTCTTTTTCTCCCTTATGCCGTTCCTCAATGTGCAGCACAGAGACAATGACTGACGTTTCTTTAGATATTGTGTCACTTTTTCTGATTTCACGTAACAATAGCATTGCTCACCACCCGGTCATATCCAGCTTAGAAACCTTTCACATGATGGCAGCCACAAGAATACCCTCACTTCCTTCTTACACAGGAAATCACAGCCGAAGAACAGCGTTCTGAAATGTTGTGAAACTGCAGGAACCTTGATCTGTCACATATTGTGACTATAGGCATGATTAATTATCATCATGGAAAGCAGATTCAGGTGATTTCTTTCAAACAGGGATGTGTGTGTGTGTGTGTGTGTGTGTGTGTGTGTCCCACAGACTACAGAGTGGCATGAACCTGCAGATCTGCTTTGTTAATGACAGTGGAAGTGACAAAGACAGCGATGCAGATGACAGCAAGACAGAGACCAGCCTGGACACTCCTCTGTCCCCTATGGTACACACACACACACACACACACACACACACACACTCAATGACTCAGAACCACTATGACCTATTTCACTAAGTTGCCCAATATAAAACTGACTCAACTCCACTTAATCCTGCTTTAATTCTCATAGTCAAAAGGTGTTCAGAAATGGCCAGAGTGAAAATGCCCCTGCTGTCATGTGGTTATAAAAGCAAAGCTTCCCAGCAGCCAATTTGGCTTTAATTTACCATAACGGTGCTAACCGTCTGTGGTAGGAAAGGAATTGTACTTCACCTAATCGTAGCTTTATTCACATTTCACCTTTTCAAAACTTTGCTGGATTTTCCCAACATCCTTTAAATTGATTTATTTTTTATTAACAAAATCATTTAAAACAAACTTTCAACTGATTTGTAACAAGAGCTTTAAACGATATTACACTCATTTTGTTGTTTGGGTGGATTTCAGAGACATTATAGCGTGTCACATAAAAAAATAAACTAATCAATTATAAATAAATAAAGTGGCAGTAGTAGGGCTTCTAGCTCAAGAAGTTTTAACCAAACCCGAACAAGTGCGGAAAGATCCCCATCCTAAGTAAGTGAGGTTAGAGGCACGTTTAAAGGATCTTGACGTGTATCTGTTCTTAAGTTCCTCACTCACCCGCTCATGCACCGAACCGCTTAATCCTTCTTAGGGTCGCGGTGAAGCTGGAGCCTATCTCAGCCGAGGCGTGGTATACCCTGAACAGCTCGCCAGCCATTACACTGCCAACACACATACAATCATTCACACGCAGGGTCAGTTTGGAACGGTCAGTTAGCCTAATGGGCATGTCTTTGAACTGTGGGAGGAAACCGGAGTACCCGGAGGAAACCCACACGAGCAAGCGGAGAACATGCAAACTCCAAACAGGAACGCCGGAGTCGAGTTCAGAACCTGAACAGAGGAGCTTCTTGCTGTGAGGAGGACGTGCTAACCACTACGCCACCTTGCCACCTATTCATTCATTCATTTATTTTCTAAGCTGTTTATTCCTAATTAGGGTCGTGGGGCAAACACTGGGCGAAGGCGGGGTGCACCCTGGACAGCTCGCCAGGCCATAGCAGGGCAGCACTCACACAGCCATTCACACTCACACCTAGGGGTGATTTGGAACCAGCCAATTAGTCTACTGTGCATGTATTTGGACTGTGGGAGGAAACCGGAGTACTTGGAGGAAACCCATGCAAGCACAGGGAGAACATGCAAACACCACACAGAAACGCCCGAGCCCGAGAATCGAACCCAGGCCTTCTCGCTGTGAGACGGACGTGCTAACCTCTTGAAACCACCTTTATATTCTTGTATTAATGTGCACACTTCGGGTTGGTTAAGCGGTGATTTGGGGCTGAGTGATGTGATTATTGTATATTAATATCGCTTTAAATTCACAAATGCTTCACAGTATCCTTTTCTGAGATATTGTGGATATCTTTTTGAGTTTTTTAGTCATTATAAATTGACTGATCTGGTCTATGTTAACATTATAGGGGTATTTTTTATTATAGAATGTTTTTCTTTCTCAATATCAATGATACTAATATTAAGTACAAGCGATGCCCGCGGAAAATCCACAGTTCTAAGGGGTAGCAAATTCTCAATGCTTAATACACGTGGTACTATTATAGAACATCATAAACATGATTTGTTATTGTAATGAGAGATAAACAGGTATACAAACCAGAAAATATAGTGTATTGCTTTTATGTGAGCATGGAATATGAAAATCTACCCGTTGTGTGCCGGCAGGAAATCGCGGCATTTGTACAAAAAAATTCCACTTCTATATTATCAGCAGACTGTTTTAACTATCGCCGTAACAGGTATGAAATCAGATCATCTACTCCTGTTATCACTCATCATGAAATTGTGGTACTCATAGGAGAAATGTATAAAGTAACCGTTGTATTGTTAGCAGGCTATTTCACAGAGCAACTCATAAACCAGAACACGATCGAAGATGATCCAGACGGATCGGTAACAGTAACAGTACTGTCGGACACGGCTAGGTCTGTTTATAATCTCTCAGTGTTAACACCTTCTGTTCATTTATAGTCACTTGGAAACAGTGGTGACCGACATAACGTAGGGCCACGCTTACCGAGAGGAGTACGTAAATGTCAGCTTCTTAACTGTGTAACACAACAATGAGACCGGAAGGTGTGACACGCACACAGATACTGCAGTTGAATTCGAATGCACTAGCCCTGTAATTGTATACATATAGGACATATAATTATGTACACTAAGGCCAGTGCACACAGTGCAGAGCAAAGTTTTTTTGCCGCGTGATACAGCTCTCGGCAAATCAGGGAAAAGTCAAGCGCTGTAAAAAAAAAAATGCCGGGTTAAACTGACAGATCGTCGGGGCAGCCAATTAAAAAATTCAAATGAGTAAACAAATCACAAAATAAACATTATAGAGATGAACTACATGAGGTTTTTCATGCAGAGGTTTTTTAAAAGGTTATTGCTAGCAGGATGTACTCAATCCAGTATATTTTTATTTTTAATTTATATCCCTTGTTGTAAAAAATCTTTTCAGTAATAGTGATAAAATATTTTTGATATGAAGTGTCTCCCAGCCAGGTTTTAAGCCTTCATTTTTTACGTTATTCTTCGTGCTATTTTTAACTGTTCCTGTATTTCATATATCCAGTGTCTGACTTCTGCAAACAAGCATCATGTCTTTTATGCTAAAAATGTTTTGGTTTTCCCCATGTAGATGGAGGATGAAGGGATTTTACATTTGTGCAATCTCATAGTAACAGACATTCGGAGTCCGTGTACACACACACACACACACACACATATATATGTATATATATAAAATACTATAAAGAGGATATTTTTAGTACGGAATATGTGTTTCTTTGTGGAATGTTTACATCATTGTATGTGTTTTTTAGAAAATACTTCTTGACCTCTGTGCCAATAATTCTGCAGTTGATTGTTTATATAAATATGAAGGTTTTACTTAAATCACAGTCACGGGGAAGGCAAGGTACACCCTGAATAAGTCGCCAGCCTAATGCAAGACTAGCACTGCCACAACCAACCGTTCACACTCAGTACTGTGGATAATTTAGAGTAGCCAGTTAATCTAATGTGCATGTTTTTAGGCTGTGGGTAGAAAACATTTATTTATTATATTTTAACAGTTTTGTTTTAAACACTCAAATAATAATTTCTCTAAATTAATCTCAATTAAAACTCTATATTAAAATCTGCCTGTGTGCAAAATCTTACACCAATAGCACTAATAATAATTATCAGTATAAGATAATAATTTAACTGAATCTCAGAATGATGATGTCATCAATACTATGTTACCATGGAGAAGAAACATAATTTCTTTCAGTATTTTTTGTGTTTGTACCTAAATATATTAATCCTGGTGTATACATAGTTTCCCACTGCACAGGTACGGATTTAAATCTAAACCTTTTGACCCCTACAACACAAACCCAACAGTAAATGGCACAATCCATCCTGACACCATTCTGAGACTCTTCTTCTTAAATAACTGGCTATAAAATTGTTAAAACAGATGCTATCATCCTAATATTTTTTTCTACACAGAAAGAAATTAATGTAGAGATTTGACTGACAATAACTTTTAAAAAGTAATCTCATCATCTTTAATTTTACACAGATGACGTTATTTTAAAATATAATAAAGTAAAGTATAGCTGTCAAACAGTGTCACCTTCATTTCCACCCCAAAGATGTAATTATACGCCAAAATGTCTCTATATGAGATAGTTTGCTGTCTTATCTTGTTGGTTGCTATGGAAATTACAGTAACAATGGAGCACGTCAGATAGAGGCGATGGACTGTGTATTATTTTCATGTACAATTATTAAAGAAAAATCCAAGTACGTACTGCTTGAGTCAGTCATTTTTTTTATTGTGAAATTTTATTGTTTTAACTTGATAGAAGTTTGTCCGAATTTTAAACTTAAATACTTCTATTTTGCATGCGTCATATTGTAGATATCCAGTCAAAGCTAATATGCCAAGCTTCCTTGGTTTCTCACAAAACGGCTTTTCCAGTGCAGTCTAGTGGTTAGCACTGTCACCTCATAACAAGAAGGTTCTGAGTTGGAAGGCCTTCCCCTCTGGCCTGCATGGGTTTTCTCTGGGGGCAGTGTGCAAATTCATTCATGTTAGGTAAATGGTCTACCCTAAATGACCCAGAGATATGAATATGAGTGTGAATGGTTGTTGTGGGATGTCCCATGTAATGCAGTAGAACACATAGCTGTGCTCTAAGGGGGGGGGGGGGGGGTTGTTGGGCTCTGTGTCCCTCTTTCTCGCTCGTTTTTTTTCCCCTTACTCTCTGTCATGATGTCACAATGACCTCAACACACTGTGACATCATCAACCACCTTTTGACCTACACACCTACACACACCTGGGGTACTCCCATCCAGGGACATGCCACCCATAGAGCTTTGCACACTGCTGATGAATTTTGTCTGTGTTAATTAACCCTGCAATAGACTGGTGACCTTGTTCAGGGTGTAAATTAGTGTCTCTTCTCCTTCTCTTCTCGTTTCCTGTCTCCTTTCATCAGTCCATCAGGTGGGCTTTAGAGGATCCTCATATTCCAGATCTCATGAATAATTTTGCACTGCCCCAATCCGAATGCAGTTGCGAATTAGAGGAACTTGTTGTCAGCTTCTATTGTCAGGACCAAGATCCTTGTCTAGTAACGGTTTGTATACAATACAGAGGAAATATTCAGTACTGTAAAGGGATTTCCTTTGAAATGACTTTGAAATGCACTTAATTAATGCAGACTGCATCAAGATTTTATCTGGGTAGGGAATACATGCATAAAAATCATGAATGTTCAGCCATTTTGTAAATTACTCACAGTACAACAACTGGATTTAATGTCAAGTGTGATTGAAAGCATCAAGTCTAGTCCTATTACAAGGTGCATGAAATGAGTGTAAACAGGAGTTAATACCTTCACCAGGAACCAGCAGTGAAACACTCACTCATTTGCCCAACCGCTTACTAGCCCATCTCAGCCGACACTGGGTGAAGGCGGGGTATACCCTGAACAGCCCACAGACCATCACAGAGCCAACACATGCACACTCACACTCACACCTAGAGGCAATTTGGAACAGGATCTTTGGACTGTGAGAGGAAACCGGAGTACCCAGAAGAAACCCACACAAGCACAGGGAGAACATTGAAAGTCTACACAGAAATAATTTTGTAAATCCCGAGATACTTAAACTCCTCCACTTGGGGCAGGACCTTATTCCAGACCCAGAGGGTACGTTCCACCATTTTCCAGCTGAGGAACATGGCCTCGGACTTGGAGGTGCTGATTTTCGTTCCAGCTGCTTCACACTCAGCTGCGAATCGCTCCAATGAGAGCTGGAGGTCCTGGCTTGATGATGTCAAAAGGACGACGTCATCTGCAGAAAGCAGAGACAAGATCCTATGGCCACCAAACCGGAACCCCTCAACACCTTGGCTGTGGCGAGAAATTCTATCCATAAAAATTACGAACAGAACCGGTGTCAAAAAGCAAAAACCTGTTGTTATTAATGTGTAAATCTCTAATGGCTCGTAGAATGGGTCCAATACACCATACTCCCAGAACACACCCCACAAGATAGCCCCAGGTGCACGGTCGAAAGCCTTCTCTTTCGACCACAAGTTCACAAAGCACATGTGGACATATTGGGCAAACTTACGAGTTTAACTCCCTGGTGTGGGGTTTCGGGCATGTTCAACCTGGAAGAGACCCCCTTGAGAACACGCTTGAGGGACTACGTCTCTTGACTGGTCTGGGAACGCCTTTGTTTTTCCCATGGAAGAACTGGAGGAAGTGGCTGGGTAGAGGGACGTCCTGACCTCACTGCTTAGGCCGCTGTCCCTGTGACCGACCCCGGATTAAGCATTGGAAGATGATTATAATGATGATAGTTTTGTAAATCCTCATCACTGCTTGTTGGCATGCTTGTCTAATGCCTTTCTGTCATAGCCAGCATTAACAGTTTCAGTAGTTTGTCCTACAGTGGCTCTTCGACACAGTTTCCTCCAGGATAAAGAAAGTATTCTGATGGTTCTGAGGGATCACACTAGGCCTTCCCGCATCAGTGAGCCTTGGGCCTCCATGAAACTCCTGTCAGTTTACTGGTTGTCCTTCCTAGGACAACCTTTGGTAGGTACTTACCCCTGCATACCAAGAATACTATTTTGTAGGTGACCAGACCCAGTCATGTAGCCATTACAACGGGGCTCCTCTGGGATGGCCTGGCAAGCTGTCCAGGGTGTACTCTGCCCTCGCACAGAGTCGGCTGAGATGGACACCAGCCTCCCCACGACCCTAATTAGGATTAAGCGCTTCAGAAAATGAATGAATGAATGAATGTGGCTCCTGTTAAAGTCACTCACATCCTTACACTTGCTCATTTTTCCTGCTTCCAACACATCAACTTCAGACTGCCAATAAAACGAGATAATAAATGTGATTTGCTTCACCTATCAGGGGCCATCATGTCTTTAATGTCATGGTTGATTGGTGTATATAAATGAGTGCATACACAATGACTTTTATACCAAATTGATTTCTCCTGCACACATTTTATAGTAGATAACACCTAACCCCCCCCCCCCCTACAGTCAGTGGATAAGTATAATAAACCTTCCTCTTTCTTTACAGTGTCCTCAGGCTGTCCATGTATAATTACCATCTATATATGCACCATTCATTCATCCATTAAATCTCTTTTCTTTTTTTCTTACCATGTGTCCCACTTCTACATGTAGAGCAAACAGAGTTCATCGTACTCCGACCGGGACACCACGGAAGAAGACTCCGAGTCTCTGGAGGACATGGACTTCCTGAGCAGACAGAAGAAGCTCCAGGCCGAGGCCAAACTGGCACTGGCGATGGCCAAACCAATGGCCAAGATGCAGGTGGAGGTGGAGAAACAGAACCGCAAGAAGTCGCCAGTGGCAGATCTAGTGAGTGTGTCTAAAACATAATAATAATAATAATAATAATACAATTCTCACATCTGACTGGTCAGAAACTGTTGCTTTACAGCAGTAGCTTTACAGCAGTTCCAACCACATGGCAAACCACAGGTTTATATTAATGTGTTAGGTGTTAACAGTGACAGCTTGCTGTGGTATAAGTGAAATAAAGCACATGCTGATGTTAATAGTAATTCAATTTAAGGTGATATTGATGATGATAATAATAATTATAATAATATTAATAATGATAATAATAATAATAATAATAATAATAATAATAACTACATTTCCTGGCAATGTACATCAGCTAGTGAGTTGAAAAAAATGTCACTTTCAGCAGGACAGAATGCTGCTGATGAAGAAGAGAGATTTGTGGGAGGAATGTTCAGTCAGAGCCCTGGTAAAGCATATTTCAATGACATTTACAAAGACTCTCATCGTCAGTTTGAGGTGAAGTCTTATGAACCTAACTTGCCAATAGTAGAAGCTGAAATGTTTTTCACGAACCCTCTGGGTCATGGGATTCCTGCGGGATTCCCGCGGGACAGGAGTTAATTTCACAATCCATCTTAATAACAGCAGGTCAGTTTTTATATACAGATATGCAGTTGTAACATAATTTAAAAAAATTAATAATAGAAAGCGTGGGAGCGGGATGGGGTGGGAGTCTTCCGCCCGGAGTAGAACTCATCAATGGCTGATGAGTTCCTTTGATTTTTGTAGGCTTTGTGAAGGTAAAGCTCTTCCTGTGGGTAGTAGTGGCTCAGGTGGTTAAAGGTCCAAAAGGACAGGTAAAGATCCAACAGTCAGGGGCTCAAGTCCCAGTACCACCAAGCTGCCACTGTTGGGCTCTGGAGCGAGATCCTTAACCCTCAAGTGCTCATTTGTTTAAAAAAAAAGTCGTTCTGGATAAGGGCATCTTGATGTAAACAGTAGGGTGTTGTCACCCTGTAGTCCAGCGGTGGTTGTAAAGGTAGCGAGCTCCAAGGAGGAGCAAGGAAATGCAAATAAAACATCAAGCCTCCACAGAGGCCGTTTTGGAGTGTCAGGTACATTCCGTCCCCTATGGAGGCCATCTCTGGAGCATCAGGTAAAATCCTCTCCGGTAGGCCATTGTGGTGTGCTCTGGGGATCTGGGAATGCAGTACAAACGTCTGCACATGTCTCTGTTTGCATGAACTCATTATTACGCATTGTGAAATAACAGATTTGATCAGGATTAATTTCCCTGGTTTGGTTAAGCCGGTTAAAATTTGTCCTATTTCCCTTTTGTGTGTCATCGCAGTCCAAGTTTCTGTCCGGTTTGTCTTTCACTTTCATGTTTGTTTGTTTTTTTGTTTGTTTGTTTGTTTTTGCTGTTACGTTTGTGTATGTATCATCCATACGTGTCCCCTCACTCCCAACCACAGAGCTGCAGGGAGACGAGTGGTGAATTGAGTGAAACGACCTAAACTTTGTTGATCTCATTTTATCAGTTCTACTTTCTGACCTTTTCAGCTGTATCGCTTCCTCCATGTCATTACTCAGCGAAAGATCATTGTTATTTATATTGTGCTGGACACAAATACCTAGAGAGTTTTAAATGAACACTTCTGGGAGTTTCAGATGAAACTAAATTGGAGAATAGTAGTGCAGCAGAAATCGTGCGTGGAGGGGGGTGTTTAGATGACGTTATCGTGTTGGGAAAAATCTGATATTGTCTGTTTGACAAAAAAAAAATGTAAATGAGAATTATAAACAAATTCCTTTTGGTTTCATGATTGTAAACCAATTTTATAATATATTTTACTTTTATTTATTAAACTAAAAAGCTTGGGGGGGTTTTCCTGTTTAAATTATATTAAAAAATTGTAATTTTAATAATCGACACCAATCATGATGGTGTAATGGTCAGCATGTCCACCTAACAGCAAGAAGATCCTGGGCTCGAATCCCGGGCTTGGCGAGGGCGTTTGGGTATGTGGTTGGCATGTTCTCCCGGTGCTTGTGTGGGTTTCCTCTGTGTACTCTGGTGTCCTCCCACACTCACATGCCCATGACATGCACATTCAGCCAACTGGCTGTTCTAAATTGCCCCTAGGTGTGAGTGTGAGTGGTTGTGTGTCTGTTGCCCTGCGATGGTCTGGCGAGCTGTTCAGGACGTACCCTGCCTTCGTCCAGTGTTGTCTTAGATGGGCTTCAGCTCCCCGTGATGTTGGTAGTAGGATTGGTAGGATGATGAAGTCAGCCATGTTTAAATTTTCAATGCAAAATACACAAATGATTTAAAACATACGCACTTTTTAAAGGATTAACTAAACATACCCATCTGCCTTGACTGTGTGGTTAAACCAACATGCACGTCCAGGCTGCGCATCACTGTAACACATTAATAATTTATCATAAGGTAAGTTAAAGTCCTAATATTTATCTCAATTACTTGCAGTACATACAGAAATAACACACATGCCTGAGACACTTAAGCTTGAGGTCAAATATAATAATAATAATAATAATAATAATAATAATAATAATAATAATAATGATAATAATGAAAAATCATTTTTAAATCAAGTTTAATTTGTGCAACCACCTGTACATTTGTAAATGTAACCCGAGTGTAATTTAAATATGATTTTTCACATTCATAAAATATTCTAATCACATAATAGTTTGGGTGGCACCGTGGTGTAGTGGTTAACATGTCCGCCTCACAGAACTAAGGTCCTGGGTTTAAGTCCTGGGCTCGGCAAGGGCGTCTCCGTATGTAGTTTGCATCATCTCCCCCTGCTCATGTGGGTTTCCTCTAAGGTTCTCCGGTTTCCTCCACCAGTCCAAATACATGCACATTGAGCTATTTGGCTGTTTCAGGTCTGGTGTGAGTGTGAAAGGTTGTGTGCATGTTGCTCTGGGTACCCTGTCTTCCCAAAGTGTCGGCTGAGATGGGCTCCAGCCTCCCTGTAACCCTAATAGGATCAAGCAGTTCGGCAAATGATGACATAATAGAGGCCTTTTGAAAACTGAAAAAAAAAGGTAATGTGATAGTAATATGAAGTTACTTGACATGTATGAGTGTCTGAATTTGCTGTACATCAAAGCATTTGGTCAGTTAATTGGAGACCTTGGTCGATTTGGTCTATCTATTAAGAGATGCATTTCCTCTTCTGTTCATAACACCACATCATGTAAATACTATGTTTAACTGCCCTGGTGACATCAGCATGACCTACCAACATGATATAATGAGGAAAATCCACGTTCGAGTCACCTAACTCTGACCAGCAGATACTCTGCTGCTTTCCTTTTTCGTTTTCATCATTTCCGTGAGATAACCACAACTCCACTCTCCACCCTCCCAAACTGAAACAGACATACGTCTCACGATGCCAAGTCCAATCAGGTAGCAGACCAAATGATGTCACTGCCAAACCAAAACAAGCCTGAGGAACCAGAAATAGCCCTTGCCTACATGAAACACACATTCTGAAACTATTCTTGTTTTTTTTGTTGTTGTTGGTTTGTTTTTTGGAAACAGACAATAAAAAGTAACCTTAAGTCGGAGAAATAGAGAGATGGGTCTGTATAGATGACAGGAGAGAACGAGAAACAGACAGGAAGCTGCATTCGTCTTCGCAGCAGCGTGGGAGGAGAACGAGAGAGAGGGCGTGTTTGGTAAACGGAAGGGGGATTTCTTTATCCCACTGCAGCATTCAGGGGGAGGGGGTACGAAGTTAAGACAGGAAGCAGTGCCTGCCACCTGTTAATGCAAGGAAATCCTGCTACTGTGGCACACATTCATAGTTTGGTGAGTAAGTGAGTGAGGGAGTGAATCTATCCATCCATCCATCCATCCATCCATCCGTCCTTATCTTTATCGCTTATCCGTCAGAGTCTCTGAGGAAGCTGGAGCCAATCCCAGCTGATTTCAGATGAACATGTTGCCAATTCATCAGTTTGCATGAGTTTCCTCAGGGTACTCGGGTTTCCTCACACATTCCATGCACATTAGCCAACCTGCCTGTTTTAAATTGATCTAAGTGTGAATGGTCGTGTGTGTGTAGCCCTACGATGGTCCGGTGGGCTGTTTAACGTACAGCCCGCCTTCACCCAGTGTCGGCTGAGATAGGATCCAGCCTCCCCGTGGCCCTAGTAGTACGATTAAGTGTTTATATACTTTATATACTACAGATCAGCTGTTAACAGTCAGATCTGCTGTTACTGAACATTTACCAACATCTTCTGACTAATCAGGATTGAAACTCCAACAGCATTGAAATATAAAAAAGCTTTTTATTTCAAGTTCAGGTTTACGTGAGTCAAATTTTAGAGGGTTTCACTCTCGTTTGCGAAACTGTGAATCATGCATCATGACTGCTTTAGCTTTCTCGGCTTGGTGCCATCGGGTTATTCATGATTTGTTATTTATTATACTACTAAGTGAAAATATATATCCAGACAGACAGACGGACAGACAGATAGATAGATAAATAAATATAGGGATGGATAGATAAATACTGTGTTCAGGGGGGAAAAACAAGGTAGATTTTTTTCTGGTCACGATGTAAATATGAACACTTATGTCACAAACTTCCACAAACCCAGCTCTCCACAATAAGCCCCATCCCAGTGCCTCCTCATGTCAACAGTTTCTTTTTGGTGTTCTCTGCTAGTAAGCAGTGGGAGCATTAATCATGACTCAGTAAAGGTCAAATGAACAAAGTTTCGAGAGCAAAACTCCACTGATCACAGTGACCGTTGCTCTCATCCTCTGCTACCGTAGAACAGACTGATGAGATGGGAAACCACACACTCATCAGAAAAACAGTTTCTGATTGTTTTACCGTGCTACGATCCTGCTCCCCGGGTCTGTCGCAAAGATTCCAGAGATTCTCAACTGACTAATCGGTTGAGCGCGATTATTTTGTGCGATCTGAGTAAATCGTTCCATCATGACCATGTGTTTCTTTAGAAATAAGGCAGCCTGTTAACACGACATTCTTTCTTGGGTAGTTTCTTAATATCTCCACAACATGTTGTAGGGTAGGTTAGCACGTCCGCCAAACAACAAGAAGGTCCCACTCCCGGCCTCGGAGAGGGCGTTTCTTTGTGGAGTTTGCATGTTCTCTCCGTGTTTGTGTGGGTTTGCTTCAGGTTCTCAGGTTTTCTCCTACAGTCCAAATAGATGAACGTTAGGCTAAATGGCGGTTCCAGATTGCCCCTAGGTGTGAGAGTAAGTGCGAATAGTTGTGCATGTGTGCGATGGTCTTGCGAGTTGTTCAGGTCGTTCCCCGCCTGCGCAGTGTCGGCTGAGATAGACTCCAGCCTCGCTGCGATCCTGGTAGTAGGATTAAGTGGTTTGGCAAATGAGTGAGTGAGTGTTTGGTGTACAGGATTTCATACACAAGATTTCTTCCTCATGTTAATGTTTACATATTTGTCTATATTGTGTTATAGTCTGGTGTCATTTTAACTTGCTCTCACACACACACACACACACACACACACACACACACACACACACACACACACACACACACACACACACAC
>JAOUQZ010000022.1:12021727-12074313 GCA_028564935.1 Neosilurus hyrtlii
CACACACACACACACACACACACACACACACACACACACACACACACACACACACACACACACACACACTATGAAATACTTCCCATTAAAAGCAGGTCTCTTGGACTCGTGTTTTATATAATAGCCAGCAATAAAAATCTTTATGTTCTCTAATGTCATATTCACGGGATGTATATTAGTATTTCCTGCTGTATGCAGATGTGCATTATACCTTCATCACTGAGTGTGTGTGTGTGTGTGTGTGTGTGTGTGTGTGTGTGTGTGTGTAGCTTCCCCACATGCCCCACATCAACGAGTGTCTGATGAAGAGAAGCCTAAAGCCCACAGACCTGCGAGACATGACTCTGGGCCAGCTACAGGTCATCGTCAATGACCTCCACTCACAGATCGAGAGTAAGTGCACCCTTTTATTAACAGACCGAATATTTGTGGAATTTTGAATGTACAAGTTAAAAATTTATTGTAGATCTACAATATCGCTGCAATCACTGTAGCGCCCGTCCACTTCGAGCTCATTTCGCTGACGTTCATTGACTTTGCATGGCCGCTGGTCGCTTCTTGTGTGATTCAGCTTTAAAATTTTTTAATCCACCACTTATACTTTTATACATTTGAATTCAATTTGATTTTATTTTATTATATATTATTAATTTTACTATGTAAAGCTGCTTTGTGACAATTGTAAAAAGCGCTATACAAATAAAAGTGACTTGACTTAACTTATTTGGTTATCAGTTTTTATAATTGAAATTGACCGATCAATAAATAAATAAATAAATAGATAGATAAATAAATAAATAAATAAATAAATAAAAAGCTTTACATAGTAAACAGAATTTCAATAAATTCCAATACGGACTTAGTACATGATGCTACACAGTCATTCATTATGAAAGCTTCAGGCTTGTATTGTTTACTAATAACAGGTGTGAAACACAGATTAATATTAAGATCACACTTGTAACCTCAATGACCAGGTTTCGTTGATCACCACACACACACACACACACACACACACACACACACACAAATTGATAAGTTACTTTAAAAAAAAATACCTTCAGTATAATCTGGGAAATTTGACAGGTCACATGACTTTTTTTTTTTAATTCCACTGAAAGTAACAGATGCATGCACATCTTAAGACATCTTAAGAATGATGACAGAGGTTTCTAGTTTAATAATTGTAGTGGCCCTGGAACGGTCTGATTTAAGATAGAGAATACAGTTGTGCACAGTGTGTCATCATCCGGGGGTGGGGAGGGGTTGCCTAATTTTTTTTCTTTTTTTTTTTTTTCTCTAATTTGGAATTTCCTTGTTATATGATGTCAATCAAAAACACTAACACTCATGTCATCTTTCACTTTTGTATGATAATTTAAAAGTATCGTTATTATTCATTCGGCGGTACGGTGGCGCAGTGGTTGGCACGTCCATCTCACAGCAAGAAGGTCCTGGGTTCGATTCCCTGGCTCGGGCGTTTCTGTGTGGAGTTTGCATGTTCTCCCTGTGCTTGCGTGGGTTTCCTCCAGGTACTCCGGTTTCCTTCCACAGTCCAAAAATATGCACCATAGGCTAATTTGGCTGTTTCAAATCACCCCTAGATGTGAGTGTGAATGGTTGAGTGAGTGATGGCCCTGCGATGGCCTGTTAAGCTGTCCAGGGTGTACCCCGTCCTCGCCAAGAGTCGGCTGAGATGGGCGCCAGCCCCCCTGAGACCCAAATAAGGATTGAGTGGCTTAGAAAATGAATGAATGTATTAAAAAAAACTTAATCCTAATTTGGGTCATGGGGAGGTTGGCGTCCATCTCAGCCGACTCTGGGCAAGGGCGGGGTACACCCTGGACAGCTTGCCAGGCCATCGCAGTTATTGTTAATAGTATTTAATATTTAAATTTAAATTGCTGCTTGTTTGTAGTAGTTTTATTACTACTTTTACTACTATTAATACTAATAATAATGACAATATTAATATTAATATTAATAATAGTATTAATAATAACGTTATATGGTATATTATGCTTAATATAGTTCACACTCACTCACTCATCTGATTAAGTGCTTAATCCTATTAGGGTCACGGGGACACTGGAGCCTTTCTCAGCCGACACTGAGCAAAGGCGGGATACACCCTGAACAGCTTACCAGACCATCCCAGGGCAACACACATACAAACATTCCCACTCACACCTAAGTGTGATTTGAAACAGACAATTGGCCTAACGTGCATGTATTTGAACTGTGGGAGGAAACCGGAGTACCCTGAAGGAACCCACGCAAGCACACACAGAAACGCCTGAGCGGAGCCCAGGACGTTCTTGCTGTGAGGCGGAAGTTCCAACACTACACCACCGTGCCGCCCCTACAGCTCACAGAGAAAGTATAAAGTGCTGTAGGGATGAGAGAGGAATCCTAACTGATCAAAACACAAAAGGAATAAATATGTTAAGGTAGTTGTTTGTGTGTCCCGGAGCAGGTCTGAACGAAGAGCTTGTGCAGCTGCTGCTGATTCGAGATGAGCTTCACATGGAGCAGGATGCAATGCTAGTGGACATCGAAGACCTAACCAGGTGAGGCTTTTTGTATTCACGCTAGAGCTTTAGCTATTTTATTTACAACATCCATCCATTATCTGTACCAGTTATCCATCAGGGTCACAGGGGGAGCTGGAGACAATCCCAGCTAACTGTGCACAAGAGGCAGGGTACACCCTGGGCAGTTTAGGGTACCCACGCAAGCGAAGGGAGAACATACAATCTCTATACAGTAAAGCCGTTGCCTGCGATTGAAACCCCAAACCTTCCTGCTGTGAGGTAACAGTGCTAACCTCTTACAACACTCACTAATTTGGCAAATCGCTTAACTCTACTATGGTCGTGGAAAGGCTGAAGCCTATCTCAGCCAACAACAGACGAAGGCAAAGTACATCCTGAACAGGTCCCCAGACCTTTGCAGGGTCAACACTCACACATCCATGCACACTCACACCAAAGGGGCAATTTGGAACAGCCAATTATCCTAACGTGCTTGTGTCTCGTCTGTGGGAGGAAACCGGAGTTCCTAAAACCTTCTCACTGTAAGGCAACAGTGTGAACCATGAGCCACCATGCTGCCCTATGTACAACATTTATACTGTAGTTCCCTTCTCGGGGATATGTTGACATGTTTAGAATAAATGTGGCTTTGTGCCAGTTGTCTATTCACAGTCTGAAGTGCAAAGTCAAAAGTGGTCATGTGACATGTCAGTAAGACGCTAAACATCCGATTCGAAGCGTCATATTCAAAGCCATGGACTAATCACTGATGGGGCTCCTAAATGGCGCATTGACAAGGTGTGTGACTAACAACCTGTAGATCGCAGATCCACATTCAGGTTGATGCCCCAGCCATCTGCGACCGCGAGTCCGTGGGAGCTATGTAGCCGAGCTTTCACGTCTTTCACCTCACTGTCACTCACAGCGATCACCAGCCAATCTGGGAGGAGTCTGTGAGCCCATTCGTACAAAGGGGCAGATATCGTTTTTCCTCCGAGTGTGTTAGGCCGTCCTGCACAGCAGTTCATAAGGATGCTGGTGCAGCATCGCATGTCACAGAGAGCACACATGCATGTTTTTGCACCCCTCTCTGGTTGGTGGTTGTCTCCATTCAGACGGAAAGGAAATGAATTTTAGCTGATAGAAGTGAAACCCAGTGTGGTCCAACGCCCGTGTCTTTGATGTGAACATTAACTGAAGCTCTTGGCGTATATACGTCTGAATGAGTGGGTGCTGTCATCTGCTGCAACGTGATTGGCTGGTTGGACACCTGCTAAAGTGCCCTTTGGAAACCATGAATTTACAAAAATACACCTGAGGAAAGGGTTTGTACTGATATAATGTGTGTGTGTGTGTGTGTGTGTGTGTCCCCTTAGGCATGCTGAGAGCCAGCAAAAGCACATGGCCGAGAAGACACTTTCCAAATAAGCCCTGCTGTTAACACCCAAAACCTTCCACCATCATGACGTCGATAAAAAAGAAGAGCCACCTTTCTTTTGCTTCTGTGGATGTACAAATACAAATGACGGAGCACTTCCTGACCGCAGGAAAAAAAAATTAAATAATCTCAAGTGTGTTTCAGATACTGTTCCTGGCTTTCTGTGCAGTGATTGGCCTTGCTTCTTAATAGTCCTTAATTTTAACTTTTTACATTTGCCAGCAAATTATATCTGTCAAAAAAAAAAAACGAGTCTAAAAGTAAGATATAGTAAGAAAATTAGTAGGAAGTCAGACATAAAGATCTAAAAAGACCTCACTGTATAAAGAAAACAAGACGAAGAAAAAAACGACCTGCTGACGATTTTAAGTTGGACAGTATTTTATTCCGCACAAACGTTAGTTTTGAACTGAAACTTTTGATTTGAAGGTGCTAAACATCTAAAAGGAAACATGCCTGCCTTGTAGTCGAGTCGTAGCTTTTGGTAACATGTTCACACTGATCGGTATTCAACATTTTGTGAATGTTGATCCTCGGACACGAGTCATTTTAAATAAGTGTGTTAATATCATTTTCATCCTATTGTATTCAGATTCTTTATTTGAGGGAAGATATGTTTATGTACAAATATGTAAAATAAAATAAAAATAAAAACTTTGTTTCATATACTGTGGCCTGATGTCTTTTGCTGCTATTCGAGCTGTACCTACAGTGGGAGGAATCACATAACCAGTCGGAACTTGCACCCAGGTAAGCGGCTCTTAGAATAACATCATCTTTCATTTCCCACTTCCTACTGGGGGGCCGCTTATGTCCTAACGTTGCGCACCGTTAGCTGCTAGCGTGAACAGGGGGCTGGAAGGGTTTGGGGTTTCTAAACTAGTTTTAGCGTGTACATAAACATTCTGTAGATAATGATATTCATACAGTGTGTTGTACAGTCTAAAACTAGTTTTGAATTGGACTCCCGAATCACGTGCACGCTAGCCGCTAACAGCGCGCGACATTAGGACATAAGCGGCACATTTTGGTTCATCACACACTGATAGGTATTGAAAGATACATGGGTTAGGGTACACAGCGTCCATGAAATACCACCCACCCACTCACTCATTCATTTGCCAACACTCCTAATCCTACCAGGGTCTCAGCCAGCACTGGGCGATGACAGCGAACACCCTGAACAGCTCACGAGACCATTGCACGGCCAACACACACACACAACCATTCACACTCGGGTCTAGATTCAAAATTTGAAACGGACAATTAGCCTAATGTGAATGTCTTAGGACTCATCATTCACCAAACTGATGACCACTACTTTTAGGGTCGCGGGAAAGCTCAGCCGACACCGGGCGAAAGCGGAGTACACCCTGAACAGCTCGCTAGACCAACGCAGGGCAACACACACAATCGTTTACACTCACACTCACACACAGGAGCAATTTGGAACAGCAAGTTAGCCTACTGTGCATGTCCTTGGACTGTCGGAGGAAACCTGAGTACCCAGAGGAAACCCACACAAGTACGGCACGAACACACAGAAACGCTATCGCCGAGGCCAGAACTCGAACTCAGGACCTTCTTGCTGTGAGAAGGCGTGGGACGTGCTAACCGCTACGTCACCGTGCCGCTCCATGAAGTACCAGGGCATTTTAAATAAAATGAAATGAAATGGCTACCTTTGCCAGGAAACAAAAACTGGACCTAAAGAGCTAAAATGTAATTCTGAGCGAAAGTGACTCATTCTTTTCGCCTTATAAAACAAGGCTTTAATGTGCTGATGTAGATATTAATATTTTTCCCCACCCACATGTACATAGCATCATAGTTAAAAGCAGAAATGTTGAAATGATCATTATTTCATTACATTTAATTAACAATTTACCAAGAAAAAAAAACAAACAAAAAAAAGAATTCTGACCCTTAAGTGACTGATATTTTTTAAATAATACACAAGAGTGATTCCAGCAAAGATTAAATATTTCTTGTGTAGCATGGAGCACATCTACAAATCATTATGAGCATTATTTCACTTCTCAGGTTGACTGAAAACACCCATCTCTGCATTTGAGCTGTTCACTGAGACCAGACAAGTCATGGGAACAGTTGCTCTGTACCTTCAAGTGTCCAAAAACATTCACTTACTCACTCTTTTCCAACTCTGATCCCTATTACACTACTCACAGGGCAGCTGGAGCCTATCACGGCCAACTCTGGTGAAGGCAGGGTACACCCTGAACAGCTCTCCAGACCATCACGTTGTAACACACACACGTATCCATTCACACTCACACCTAGGAGAAATCTGGAGCAGCCAGTTAGCCTAATGTTCATCACACCAGATACCACTACCAGTGATAGTCACACCAGAACAATTTGCCAGCAATTGCATTTTTCCATTTAATAAGGAGGGCAGCACAGTGACGTAGTGCTTAGCATGTGCGCCTCACAGCAAGAAGGTGCTGAGTTCGCGTCCTGGGATCGTTAGGGCGTTTCTTTGTGGAGTTTTCATGTTTCATCCCATTAGGGTTGTGTGAATGCTGGAGCCTATCTCAGCCGACTCTGGAGTACACCCTAAAAAAAACTTGCCAGCCTATTGCAAGGCAACACACACACACACACAAAACCATTCACACCTTGGGGTAATTTTGGAACAGGAAATTAGCCTAATGTTCATGTCTTTGGACTGTAGGAGGACACCAGAGTACCCAGAGGAAACCCACGCAAGCACGGGGAGAACACGCAGACTCCACACAGAAACGCCCGAGCCGAGCCGAAGGTTTTCTTGCTCTGATGCGGACATGTACCGCCGTGCAGGCCTGAGTGCGAGTGCGAATGGTTGGTTGTGTGTGTTGACCCTGTGATGGTCTGGCAAGCTTTCCAGGGTGTACTGTGGCTGAGATGGACACCAGCCTCCCCGTGACTCTA
This sequence comes from Neosilurus hyrtlii, assembly GCA_028564935.1. NCBI lineage: Eukaryota > Metazoa > Chordata > Actinopteri > Siluriformes > Plotosidae > Neosilurus > Neosilurus hyrtlii. Next base: position 12,028,631 of record JAOUQZ010000022.1, read on the forward strand.
GTAGGAGTAAGCGGTTCGACAAATGAGTGAGAATGAAAGTGAGTAAGGATGTGCGATGATGAAATAATCAACCTCTGGCTGGTAATACTCACTTCATGTCAGGCCTCATTACACAACCCCAGTTGTAATTATTTTCCTATTAAATTATGGCACATTACTGCCTTTCATGTGAGCTACGCAGAAGGTACTGTGATGCACCGATTTTCGTTCTGCAGGAAACTGTGTGTGTGTTCATCTGTCCACAGTCTACGAGTGTGCGCTCAGTCCTAGTAAGTTAGTACGTTACACATGAGCTATATATCCTTCATGTTATTACCTCCCGCCCCTCGGGAGCTACAGGAATGAGTTCCGTCTGTCTGTCTCTCTATCCGTCTGTCACACTTCAGTTTCCGCACATTTACTTCCCACCCGCTGAAGCTTTCAAATTTGGTAAACTGGCTCACTACTATGAGTACTAGGATGAGTTTGTGCGTGAGTGACCTTGAACTACTTTTCAAGGTCACTGAGGCAAAACTGTATATTAGGTTTCTGGACATTTACTTGCCGTATGCTGAAGCTGTGGCTTTCAGACTTGCTATGCTTGTTCTATACTAGTATGTTATGAAATGGTCCTTTCAGGGAGAGCGTCTGGACCCCTGTGGTCTTTATTTTTATTAGTAGTATTAGCGTTACACATCATTTAGTTAACATTACGTAACCTAACGTTAGGCCCTATTATACAACAATAATTGTAATAACAAGTTTATAATAATTAAATAACAACTTATTTAAAATACTATTACCAATTTTTATAGTTTTCCCACCAGAAGTAAGATTTGAGAGTCACATGTCATATTATACATGCCAGTCATTGCCACACAACAGGTCAGTGAATGCAGTGTTCAGTGTTCGCTGCACCAGTCTTGTTTTATTCCTTACATAGTGATAGAATATTGACCTGTATTAGGGTAAATCATGTTTAGAGATTTTTAGATTTAATTTTGCTGTTTTACTCACTCACTTTCCCTCATTTAATTCTATTAGGGTTCTGGGGAAGCTGAAGCCTATCTCAGCCCACACTGGGGGAAGACAGGGTACACCCTGATATACTATCTGAACTGGAAACTCCAGTAATGTTTCTCACAAAGGGAATTTATACATGCATACCAGCATCTAATCAGCATCGTAGAAATATTTAAATGTAATTAGTCTCTCTGAGAGTTTGTGACTCATGTCTGTATAGTTACACTCACTGCAGTGTCCCTCAACTACAGAATGCTTGCCAAGCTTTTGCACCGCTTGTTTTCAGTTCCCTTTTATAGGTTCTATTATGTTTTTCAACTAGTCGAGCGCATTTTTTCATTGAATAAGCACTGGGAGATTGACTTGGCAAGTCCAAAACTTTCCACTTCTCGCTCATGTTTTGATGTTGTGATGAGATTTTTCTGCACACTTTACAAATCTCTCTACCAAAAGAACTTTTAACACGGTCTCCAAAGTTCATATGACCCTGACAGATGTTTTGCAGTAACCATTGGCTGGTATTTATAACGGCTGATCAACAAATATTAATCCTCAAAAAAGATCCATTATAAATTTACACAGACCAGAGTTTTATTTTTTAAAATGACACTTTTCTAAATTAGAGGTAATTTTAAAACTAGAAATGTGTTCTTGTCACATAACACTGTGTTTTCATACATTCATTTTTGATGAATTGACCTCTGTGACCTTGAAAAAAATAGGTCGTGACCCAGTTTCGATAGGTTGGTACGGATCGTTCAACATAAATATTAAATAAATCCATGAATAACCGGGCACCGCTGGAGTGTTAACAAGGTATCTGTGGCAGCGGCGGATGCGGAGAGCACCCTACTCCTCACAGAGGGATACAATCAGAACTGAAACAAATGCTAACGAGGCACAGGGGCAGGAATGGCGTTGCCCTACGCTTGCTCTGTGAACAGTTGCCATGCAGGAGCATCAGCAAACAAGACAGTTAAAGCAGCGATATCATGGTTGTTTAAAGAAAAGAGTCTAAGGGTGTTCAAGAGAACGCATAATCGTTTACTAAGATGGAAATTTGCTTTTCAAAGGATAGTAGATCGGGTTTCATAAAATAAATTTGCCAGCGGTTTGTGTTTCTATCTTTGAAAACTGATCCACCCGACAAGATTTTTTGCAATTCATTTCCATGTCAGGTTTGAAAGCTTGAAACTTTTATTTGCACGTTCCGAAACACGGCCATCAAAAATCCGGACACACTTTCTATTCCACTGATTTAAATGTGTGTGTGCGCGTGTATATATATATATATATATATATATATGAAGAGCTCAGATGCAAAGCCCAGTAAGTGCCCCTTCACCATTCCATAACAGAAAAACCACTAGGTACGTTTAAAAACAAAAGGACTTCTGAGCTCTTCATACAACCCAACCACACACATGGAACTTTTGGTGTTCTGTGATTACATTATGCCAGTTTTGAGTGACTATCCTTGTCCTTATAAACATAAACATAAAAAAGATTGGACACACAACAAAATGTGTGTAAACTTCTGACCAGTACTGTACATCACTCACACACACACGCACCCCTAGGGGCAAAATTGAACAGCCAGTTAGCCTAATGTGCATGTCTTTAGACTGTCGGAGGAAACTGGAGTACATGGAGGAAACCCATGCAAACACAATCACAACACCCAACAACCATTCACACTCAGTCACACCTAGGGGTAATTTGGAACAGGTAGTAGCCTGATGTGCATGTCTTTGGAGCGTAGGAGGAAACCAGAGTACTCAGAGGAAACCCATGCAAGCATGGGGATAACATGCCAAGACCCTCTTGCTGTGAGGCGGACGTGATAACCACTATGCCACCGTGCCGTTCGAAACATATCTTTTAAAATAAATTTTATTGGTATGGTGCTTTCTTTCACAGGAATTCAGAAATAAACATTTAAATTCCTTTGATCTCTAAGGAGCAAGCCAGGGATGTTGGCAAGGAAACAGAAAAAAAAAAAAAAAACCTTAGAGGAACCAGATTCAGAAGGGAACCCATCCTCACCTGGGAGACACTGGATAATGCCATTGTAAAATCATTCCACTTCTGTACACGTCGACTCGAAACTCTAGCAGTGCTAAAAGGAGTGAGAAGAAGCATCATTAGATCTCCATCATTAGATCAGTGACTTGAGCTTAAACTGCTCTGCTGCTTTGAGGCTATCAGAGAAAGACCCCCCACAGGCATGTTTAGAGTTTGTGTGGCTCAATCCACACCACTGATCTCTAGGCTAGCCTCGCGGGGCCATACCTAGCAGTATGACACATGTAGGACTGAGTCCACCCAGATGGATCACACTGCTTAAACAGCAAACTGTCTCCAGGCACTGCGGGACGATAATGTTTTGAGTTGCTCTGGGGACTTCCCCTTTTCAGCACTGGTGATTTTTGCTTCAGATGACCTGCTCCGTCCTCAGACTTGATTCAGAGTAAATATTTTTTAAAGGCTATTTATTCAAACACTTTAGTTCTATTTCAAGTTTCCCTGTGAGCTATTTACATGCTCTGGTCTCTAAGGAACATTTTGTCACTCCATACTTTATAGATACATCAGGCATCAACACACATTCACCTTAGAATTAAGTTTAATGCACCAATGTTTTTTAATATGAAGTAAATATGAAAAGTTCTGTTGATGTATGAAAATAAGGTTATTGATTGGAAAGTACATTTCATTTAATTATTCATTCATTTTCTGAAGTGTTTATTCCTAATCAGGGTTGCACCCATCTAAGCCGACTCTGGGCGAGGGCAGAGTACACCCTAGATATCTTGCCAGGCCATCGCAGTCACATTTCATTTATTCATTTATACTTTCATTTAAATTTAATTTAATTTATAATTATTACTATTACTATTATTATTTTTGCTATTATAAGTGTTATTATTATTATTATTATTATTATTACTATTATTATTATTATTATTGCTATTATAAGTGTTATTATTATTATTATTATACATTTTTTAAGCAAATAATTTTTTGGTTATCATATATTTAATAACCAAAAAATTATTGGTTTAAAAAAAAATAATAATAATACTAATAATAATACAACCACTAATGATGATGATAATAATAATTGCCTGAATTAAATAATTATAATAATTATTATTATTCATATTAGTAGTACAAAAAAAATAGACCACAGGGGTCCAGACGCTGCTGCTGGACCATTTCATAACATGCTATTGTAGAACAAGCATAGCAAGTTTGATAACCCCAGCTTCAGCATGCGGCGAGTAAATATCCTGAAACTAAGGTGTGACGGACGGACGGACACATGGACAGAACGCATTCCTACAGCTCCCAAGGGTTGAGAGCTAAAAAGGAGCAGGAGAAGGATCAAGAGGAGGAGAATGATGAGGAAGATGAGAAGAACAAGGAGGAAGAATAGCAGGCAGAGGAGAAGAATGATGAGGAAGATGAGAAGAACGAGAAGGATGTAGAATAGCGGGTGGAGGAGGAAAATGATGAGAAGAAGGAGAAAGAGGAAAAGTAGCAGGGAGAAGAGGAGAATGATGAAGATGAGAAGAACAAGAAGGAGGAAGAGTAGCAGGAGGAGGACAATAATGAGGAAGATGAGAAGAACAAGAAGGAAGAGTAGCACGAGGAGGAGGAGAATGAGGAGGTAGATGAGAACCAGAAGGAGGAAGAGTAACAGGAGGAGGAGAAGAATGAGAAGAATGAGAAGAAGGAAGAGTAGCAGAAGAAGGAGGAGAATGATGAGGAAGATGAGAAGAACAAGAAAGAGGAGGAATAGCAGGCAGAGGAGGAGAATGATGATGAAGATGAGAAGAACGACAAGGAGGAAGAGTAGCTGGAGGAAAATGATGGGGAAGATGAGAACGAGTAGGAGGAAGAGTAGCAAGAGGAGAATGATGAAGATAAGAACAATAAGGAGGAAGAGTAGCACGAGAAGGAGGAGAATGATGAAGAAGATAAGAACCAGAAGGAGAAAGAGTAGCAGGAGGAGAATGATGAGGAAGATGAGAAGGAGGAAGAGTAGCAGAAAGAGGACAATGATGAGGAAGATAAGAACGCTAAGGAGGAAGAGTAGCAGGAGGAGAAGGGGAATGATGAGGAAGATAAGAACGAGAAGGAGGAAGCGTAGGAGGAGGAGAATGGTGAAGATAAGAACGATAAGAAGGAAGAGTACCAGGAGCAGGAAGAGAATTATGAGGAAGATAAAAACGATAAGGAGGAAGAGTAGCACGAGGAGAATGATGAGGAAAATAAGAACAAGAAAGAGGAAGAGTAGGAGGAGGAGAATGATGAAGATAAGAACGAGAAGGAGGAGGAGGAGGAGAAGGATGAGGAAGATAAGAACGATAAGGAGGAAGAGTAGCAGGAGGAGGAGAATGATGAAGATAAGAACGATAAGGAGAAAGAGTAGCAGGAGGAGGAGAATGATGAGGAAGATAAGAACGATAAGGAGAAAGAGTAACAGGAGGAGAAGGAGAATGATGAGGAAGATAAGAACAAGAAGGGGGAAGAGGAGGAGGAGGAGAATGATGAAGATAAGAACGAGGAGGAGGAGGAGGAGAATGATGATGAGAACGAGAAGGAGGAAGCGTAGGAGGAGGAGGAGAATGATTAGGAAGATAAGAACGAGGAGGAGGAGAATGATGAAGATAAGAACGAGAAGGAGGAAGTGGAGGAGGAAAATGATGAGGAAGATAAGAACAAGGAGGAGGAGGAGGAGAATGATGAGGAAGATAAGAACGAGGAGGATGAGGAGGACGAGGAGAATGATGAGAAAGATAAGAACGAGGAGGAGGAGAAAGATAAGAACGAGAAGGAGGAGGAGAATGATGAGGAAGATAAGAACGAGTAGGAGGAAGAGTAGGAGAAGGAGGAGAATGATGAGAAAGATAAGAATGAGAAGGAGGAGGAGAATGATGAGGAAGATAAGAACGAGTAGGAGGAAGAGTAGGAGAAGGAGGAGAATGATGAGGAAGATAAGAATGAGAAGGAGGAGGAGGAGAATGATGAGGAAGATAAGAATGAGAAGGAGGAGGAGGATGATGAGCAGGCAGAATAATTGTCATTTCATGTCATTTTCTGAACCGCTTAATCCTAATTAGGGTCGCGGGGAGCTCGCCAGGCCATCACAGGGCAGAAACACGCTGACGGCTATGCAGCTACTCTTGACGAAAATCAGCAATGGTTCTTTTACATGCTTCTCACTACAGACAGTGAGAGACATGGCCAGCATTTGATACCCCAGTTAGCTGCACTGGGGGGGACAGCAGTGACAGCCTGCTGATAGTGGGGCTTGAACCCCCGACCTTGGGATCAGCAATCCAGCACCCTACCACCAGGCCATCACAGCCCCACAGAATAACTGTCTCATATAGACAGAAATACAACAGGACTCAACAATATTGTAATCTAAAATATTTTCACTTTAGCAGATTCACTCGAATTAATTACATTATTAAGCTGGAAATTCCACAATCCCATTCGTGTTCTCTGGCTCTGTCTTCGGCTAAACGCCTGTCACCATTGGGTCGAGTAATTCCCCTCTTCTTGACTCTTGGTATCTCTTACTCGATGAATCACAGTGAGATTTCACCGTGTGAAAATCTTAGCAGCCGAGCACGCCACTTGGATCTCTTCAGCACTTTTATAAGGTGTTTGAATTTTGAAATAAAATGAATGCAGCGTGTGGTTAGAGAAATGAGTCACGCATGGTTTGAGGAAGTCCACGAACCAATCTGAAACTGAAACTGACATTTGAATTGTCATTACTCCCTGATTGAATGTCAACATTTACGAGCAGTTAAGGAATAAGAGATGAGCTCCGGGTCTTCACAGTGGTGAAAGTGATAGTAGCACGAACATCCTGAAATGAGTGAGTCTCCCTCAAGCCTAGCAGGGAAGTGTCCAGCCTTCCCATAAATATTTCATAAAATTACCTTTTTTCCACCCCATTATGTGAAAGGGGATTAATATGAGATGCCTCACATTTCAGAGCTCTAACACGGTTGCTCTGGGGCGTCCGTGCTCGCCGGGCTTCCTGCTTTGAGCTGACTGAACTATCTACACTTGGGCAATTAGAGAAAATCTGCATTCATTATCTGAAACTCTATTCAAATTCCCAGTCATGTGAAGTCTCGCAGCCTGGAATTCTTCTGCGCTGAAATGATTTGATTGCTTTGTTTCCCTGTCCATTCTGTTGCACAACTACCAAAAAGTAATGTCACTTTCACTATTACTCAACAGACTTCTGCATCCCCCACCTGGATAAAATCAGTTGTGTGTGTGTGTGTGTGTGAGAGAGAGAGAGAGAGAGAGAGAGAGAGAGAGTGTGATCTAAGAGCTCTTAAAAGTTCCCTGTGTTACACAACCTGTTTGAAAGTACAGTGGGGAAAAAAGCACACAAAGAACAACAGATGATTTTGGGTGCCAAGCTTTAACCGTGAGTGTACTTGCCTTAATAATGAGCAATCGGTCGAGGATGCTCTTCTTGTGCTGAGTGTCCGCGGTTACAGTAGAAGCCGGAGTCAATCCCGCAAGGCTTTTGGGCGAGAGGCGATACACCCTGGGCAGGTCACCAATCTACTGCAGGGATAAAACAGAACCAAACATTCATTTACATTTACAGTACATTCCCATCTATAAGTAATATAATAAGAGGAGTAGATCTAATCTGCATGATTTTGAACTGTAAGAGGAAACCAGAGGACCCAGAGGAATCCCATGCTAGTATGGGAAGGATATGCGAGTCCCACACAAGAAGGCCCTGTTCAGCCGTAAGACTCAGCCAAGAGCTAGGAACAATGCTAACTAGCACACAGTGCATTGTCATGATCACATATATGCAGGATTTTGTATCAAGGCTCAGAGGGTAAGACAGTGTGTTAAAAACTTTACACTGCTGTCAACAAAACCACCTATTTTTACAGGTGATGAGATGTGATTTTTAAAAAATAAAAAAATAGACCACAGGGGTCCAGATGCTCCCGTTGAAAAAAAACATTTCATCATACACCAGTACAGAACAAGCATACAGAGTCTGAAAGCCCCAACTTCAGCGTGCGACAAGTAAACGACCAGAAACCTAATATACAGTTTTGCCGCGGTGACCTTGAAGAGAGAGTCAAGGTTACTGACACTCAAACTCATCCTAGCACTCATAGTAGTGATCCAGCGTACCAAGCTTGAAAGCGCCAGCTACAGAGCGCAGCAAGTAAATGTCTGGAAACTAAAGTGTGACGGACAGACGGAACCCATTCCTATAGTTCACTTTGTAATAATAATAAATACCACAGCATTACTGATTTTGATTCCTTTTTTTTACAATTTGTTGTAGTAAATAAATAAGTCAATTATAATTATTAATTTTTTTATTTAATTTTAGGAGACTGGTAGGAAAGGAGAGTCAAGATGGCTATAGTGGAAATGAGATCAGAAACTAACTAGTCTTGTAAACTTAGTGTGCCCGTAAATAGCAAAAAAGTGTGACATATCTTTCAATTATAAACTGTCAACTCTTACTGTTGCCAAACTGCTGCGGCAAACGATGAATACCAGATTCTGGGATGCATTTAGTATAAATAAAAAAAAAAATTTAAAAATTAAAATCTTTGGGCTGGTAACAGGATCTGCTTCACACTCAACCTGACATGTTGGATGTTGATATATTCTTTACATGAAGGAATTTATTATACCATGTTTTCTGTATGAGTAATATGTCTTCCATAAAAATAGTCTTCCATTCTAGTGATTAAAGGGTAAAATTTAAACTTGATTTATTGTTCCTTCTTTCTAGGGTATTTTAATCCTAACAACAGTACAATTGCTTAACTTAACCCCCTCCCCCCCTCCCTTTTTCGTAACACTATAATATTACATTCATCTAATATAACATGCATCATCTCTATACCGAATAGGGGTTGCATATATGTTTATGATTTTATTATTATCTCTTGGGGTCTGTTGTTTTTTTTTTTTGACAGAAAAAGTGATGAACGTTATGATGGAGTTTTTTTTACTCTGCTCTTAAGATAAAGAATAAATGGAATACTTTTGGACAATCTGGTGAAACAGGTAGTTTTTATAATGGAATTTAAAAAAAAACTATTTAATTTCAAGAATTCAGCTGCAAATCTGAGACATAAAAGATTCTCAAAAAAATCTGAAAATAAAGATATACTGTATATACATAGTAATCAGAATACTTTGTAGGAAATTGTGTAAATGTACTATATAATAAAGGAAAAAAAGAACTTAATAAATTACTTTCAGTTACTACATTTGAGCAGGTCCAATGGAACACATTAGCATGGTATATACATCCACTATAAGGAGCAACATGTAGTACAAAAAAATCTGATTAAGTAAACAATGTTTTAATGTCCTGCATAAACCACTTCACAGTTCAAATCAATCAAATCAAATTATTAAAAAAAAGAAAGAAAGAAATGACAGCAATGTTCCAAGAAGTATAAATTAATCTATAAAACTATTCTTTCTGTTGTGATAATTATTACAAACAGATGTTACTGTTTCAATCGGGACGAAATAAAGAGAAAGTATTTTTTAAAAATAACTAAATCTAATCTAAAATTAAAACAAGATTACAGTGAGGGGAAAATTCAGCGTTCAAATAGTATTTATATAGCTCAGTTTTTATTATTGTCTCCTTGACATGAACATGAAATGAAACTACATTTCTAGCCACCGTGGTTACATTCATAACTTTTATAAGAAATAAAAATACACATAGCAAGTTTATAGCAAAAAAATACTACTAATAATAATAATAATATGATCATAATTATCATCATTACTATTATTAATATTATTATTACTACTACTAATAATAATAATATTATCATAATCATTACTATTATTAATATTATTACTATTACGATTATCATTACTATTATCATCATTACTATTAATTATTATTATTATTACTATTATCATCATCATTACTAATATCATTACTATCATTATCAATAATAATAATAATAATAAATATTAATAATAAAATCGTTTCTTACAAAACATTACTTTCATGACGTTAGCATAAACATGACCTTTGTATTTATTAAAACGACTAATTTATTAAAATGATGTTATTTGATAGTCAAATTTTTGGAAATCAAAACGTATAATTAGCACAAACCGATCAATAGGTTATATAATAAATTATTTAATTCATAATTACAGTTTACTGATTTCTACAAGTCGGGCTGAGAACATGTAACGCTTTTTTTTTTTTTTTTTTTAAAGAATTCGGATTAATAATTCAGTGTTATTTTCCATGTTGCACTGAATAAACTATTACACATAAAATACAAGTGACATCATTTCACGTGCATGACAGAAGAAGTCACCCTCTCCAGGAACATCCTATAAACTGGTAGTTGGTGTTTGTGTGACTGGGTCGCTCGGTTGATGTTAAACGCATGTATGTTCAGTGGCATGTTAGAAAAACACGGTATGACCTGAGCAGGTCCACACACGCGGTTTCATGCTAAAGGTGAGACGAAACTTGGATTTCCAGTTTCAGTGACTGTGCGCGTGCGCGTGCAGCAGCCGTGTGCGTGGCGGCTTGAGTCCCTGACCGCCGCTGTATGCATGTGAAGGAAGGTTAGGGGGGAAATCCCGGCGGCCCCCAAGGCGGAGAAGCCTATAAAACACCACGGACACTTCACTTCATCAATCCGCTGCGAAGTGACACAGCTGCACACTGTACTGCTTCAACTTTACCTCCTCCTGCCTGTGAACATCATGTACGGTGAGTAACTCCTGTTCCACTCAGCATCCAGCAGCTTCTTCACGCACTGGTTCCACTGGGCCTGTTTTCTCCTTTCAGACATCAGTCTCACGAGTATAGCATCATCATCATCATCATCAGAAATCATACTTGTATTGCAGGCTGTATGTTTTCCAGGATTACAACAAGGTTTTTTTTTTTTTTTTTTTTTTTTTTTAAATTGTCAGATAACATTCCTTTCTCCTTGTTTACATTCGCACGTGCACGCGCACCTGCAATCAGCTGATTTTTTTTTTTTTTTTGCACGCTTGGGGGATTTTTTCTTCCCTTTGTTTATTTATTTATCCTAATTCGCAAATTCGTAAATAACCCCTAATTCGGGACACGATACACACCCGGGTCATAAAGCAAAACGTATTTTCCACTTGTATTAGTTCTAAAAATCATCCTTTATTTCTGAATAAAGGAAAAAGAAAACGATGATGAAGATAAAGAATTAAAGAAAGATGATGAAGATAAAGAAGATGTACAAAGATGATGAAGATAAAGAAGAATAATTAAAGAAAGAAGAAAATGATGAGGGGGGAAAAAGAAAAAAAAAGAAAGAAAGGAAGAAAATTTTTTCAGGATGGTACAAAAGTAAAAATGCTTACAAATCCTTTTTTTTTTTTTAAATCCTGTAAATTTTACTTATATGTAGCCCTGCAATAAACGTGTATTTGTAAAGTGTAAATCTAAGAATAATGAAAGGGTACATTCATCACCATGCCTGGCTTGTTTACAGTCGCACGTGCACGCGCATCTCTCAGGAGAACCCCTGAGGACTTTTTTGTGTCTGTTTCCAAAAACTTTGCCTGTCCTCCTCCTCCCTCTCATAATGTATCTGTTGTGTCCAGGCCCTGCTGTGTTCGTGCTGGTTCTCGCGCTCGTGAGCGGCTCCGCGGTAGCGACCCCAGTGCGCTCCATCAGAAGCGACCAGAGCGACCAGAGCGACCAGGCGAGCTGCACCACGCGCGCCAGAGACCTGCTGAACACCCTGAAGCGCGCGCTCGATAAAGTGAGTATCAAAAGAAAAAGGACAGTGAACCAACAAGGGCTTAAACAATTAACCCAACACTTTACCAGACTTTCTTATCCGCCGAATAGAATTGTTTAAACCCTCAGGGACAACCTATTGTTTATTAATTCTCCTAAACAAACGATTTAAAAAAAAAGCGTGTATTTTATTTATATATATATATATATATATATATATATATATATATATATATAAATTACAGGTGTTGGATGTATGATATGAAAATAAGTAAGGATTCATGTGAAAGCGTCTTTTTTAAAAAACAGCTTTTCTTCTGTTACAGTAAAACAATCTCCCAACACTAACCATTAATTTATTTATTTTTATTAAAGGATAAATAAATTAGGTCACATTATTGCCGACATTATCAGCAATTAAAACAGTCGTTTACTCAACAGCTTGTCTTTATTCTTCTCATAAATTTATTAAGAAAAGAAAAATGTAGCTTCTAAGAAAGCAAAAAAAAGGGAAAAAAACCCGCAAAGTCCAAAACTAAAAATGTGTCACAAAAACCCCTTCCACAAAAAAAAAATTCAAAATTTAAAAAAGGTCTCACCTCAGAAAATGCAGTCGAAGAATTCTAGCCCGATTAGCCTTATTCAAAATGAAAGTCTGTTTACCTCAGCGCTGGGTAACAAATTCTTTTGGGGAAAAAGAGTTGAGGTCAAAAACGAACTTTCCCAATAAAGAGTTTATCGAAATTTTTTGCCTTCTATAAATTAACACAGGGTTTATTTGTTGCTTCCAAAGAAGAAACGCTACCTCTACCCAGGATTTTTTATTTATTGCAGCCTTGAGTCCACGCTCGTGCTGTGGTGTGTCCCAAATTGCTCATTGGTACCCTTAATAGTGTGTCACTTAAAAAAAAAAAAAAAAAAAAAAAAATTTAAAAGCACGTGACACCGGTTGATCCTCACACAGAGGAGAATTGTCTTGGATTGGTTTGGAACATTGCACCTGTGCGTCCCTCACGCGCTTTATGTTAATCAGCCAATCACAGCAAGACCTTCAGCTTAATCCCACCCCGCCCTGGCATTTAATTCACAGCGTGTTTACCTGAGTCACGTGATCGGCGTCTGCATCTCACGTGATCACAGTGATTTTTAAAGGCAGGTGAAAACAAAAAGATGTTTATTATACTTTTATTTATTCCTGAATAATGAAGGAGTGAGGAAAGCCATGTTGGACTCCGTCACTCATTCCCCTGCCTAATAATTGAACCGCCTAATATTTGGGTCACAGGGAGGTCAGAGCCTATCTCAGCCTTCTTTGGGTGACACCCTGAACAGCTGGCCAGAAAAAAAAAAACACGCACACACCAACCATTCACACTCACACTCACACCTAAGGGCAATTTGGAACAACCCGTTAGCCTAACGTACATGTCTTTGGGCTGTGGGAGGAAGGCGGATTACCTGTAAAAAGGCCACGCAGGAATGCTTTCGCCCGGGACTTGAACCCAGGACCTTCTCGTATTGAACCTGTATTTTAAATAAGAATAATTTTTTCATCAGTGTTCATTTATTAAAAAAAAAAAAAAAAAAAAGGATTACCAACATACACCACAAAACACCCTACACATAATGTCAAAATATATGGTGCGATATGATAAAAGAAGGTTTTTGGGTTCGAGTCCCGGGCTCAGCGAGGGTGTTTCTTTTTGTGGAGGTTGCATGTTCTTCCTGTGTTTGCATGGCTTTCCTCCAAATACTGCGGTTTCCTCCCACAGTCCAGAGACATGCACATTAGGCTGTTCCAAATTGCTCCAGGTGTGAATATTAGTGTGAATGAGTGTGTGTGTGTGTGTGTTTTGGCCCTGTAATGGACTGGCAATTGTTTAGGGTGTACCCCACCTTCGCCTGAGACGGACTCCAGCCTCCCTGAGACCTGAGCAAGAATAAACGGATCAGTAAATGTACAGATGGGTGATTAAAGTCAGTGATGATTAAGAAAAAACTAAATTGTACTGTTCGAAACGTAAGGGAAAAGGGTCAGGTGTTGGTATTAGCGCCAAAGCAAAAGGGAAAAGCTTGCCATGCCATGCCATGCCATACGCAGAGGGAACCTGACAGACTAAAGGACTAGAGATCTGTGGCTTTTTTTGGTTTGAAACAGTTGCATGCTGGTTGTTAATGTAAATGTATTTACTCTGACTCAGCCCGAAAAGATGGGATCCAATACACTGTTCCATGGATTCAACTGCACAGACCTGGGAGCTGTCGTGAACCCAAACACGCAGACGACAAGCGTGTGTCAGCCCATCCAGGTAGGAACGCTTCCATCACCATCATCATCATCATCATCATCATCATCATCCTTTTCTTCTTCCTTAAATTCTTCTTTATCTTCATCATCGTCATCTTCATCATCATTATCATTTTCTTCTTCCTTTAATTGTTCTTTATCTTCACCATCATCCTTTTATACTTCTTCCTTTAATTCTTCTTCTTTATCTTCATCATGATCATCATAATCATCATCATTCTTCCCTTAATTCTTCTTTATCTTCATCATCATCATCATTTTCTTCTTCTCTTAATTCTTCTTTATCTTCATTATCATCATCATCATTTTCTTCTTCTCTTAATCCTTCCTTATCTTCATCATCATTATCATTTTCTTCTTCCTTTAATTCTTCTTTATCATCATCACCGCCATCCTTTTTTTCCTTTGTTTTCTTCATCTTCATTATCATCATCATCATTTTCTTCTTCATTCAATTCTTCTTCTTTAATTTCATTATCATCTTCTTCATCATCATCGCCATCATCATCACCACCACCAACCTTTTCTTCCTCTTCAATCACCAAGCATTTTTATGCGCATTTTGCTTCTTTAATATTTTTATTTCACTTTGATTAATCCCACTGTGCACTCTTGTGTATCGTCTTACAGGACATGAAATGCTCCAATCAAAACACATTCAACAAGGTATGAGTTAAACCAAGAGCAATCATGATACTAATAATATTCCTCTCTGTAGGAGCTCGGAGTAAATTCACTCCAATGCAAATTGCTGATTTATTTTTGTAAATTTCTAGAAATTTATCCATACCGAATGCCTCTTCATCTGAAAATCATTTTCAACAAATAAATGGATGTAAATGTGAGTATGGAGGCAGTTTACAGAAGATTTAACTTTACCCTCTTGTCTCTGTTCAGAGTGAATGCTTGCAGAATATTTCTAATGATCTGCACTATCATCAGTCTATGCTCACTAAATATCTGCAAACTCTGGATTCAAAGTCAAACTCGGAATCTATCACGGAGCTCAATTCCATTGCAGCGTCGATAGATCAACTTAAGGCGGTAAGAGAAGTGTGCAGCTCACTGCTTACACAATAAGATCAGACCTTTAACCAATCAGGGTCTATATGCATATAATATGATGAAGGGAAAGAATTACATCAGTTTCACTCACTCACTCACTCATTGGCTGAACCACTGAATCCTGCTAGGGGCGCGGGGAGGCTGGAGCTTATCTCAGGCGACACTGAGCGTAGGCGGGGTACACCGTGAACAGTTCGCCAGACCATCGCAGGGAAAAACACACACAACCGTTCACGCTCACATCCACACCTAGGAATAATTCCGAACAGCCAGTTATAATAATGTGCTTGTCTTTGGATGGTGGGAGGAAACCAGAGTACCCAGAGGAAACCCTATGCAAGCACGAATAGAACTCTTCATAGAAACGTCCTCACCAAGGCCGGGAATCGAACCCAGGATCTTCTTCTTGCAGTTTTATCAGGTTGCAGATTGCAGTTCCAACTACATAGACTAGATGGTGCTAAAATTTCAAACCGCTTCTTTAATTATTTCATTATGTAATCCTATAAATTAGAATTTTGGATTTAATTTAGCTAATATTTATGAGCCTTTGGTTTGATCTGCATGGGTTAATGTGTTCCAACTTGAAACGATACTTTAAACCCAAACTGATGCAGTGAGTAGCTTCTAATTTGTTAAAAACAATAGTAGATATGTAAGGCTTGGGAGGCACACTGGCGTCGTGGTTAGCAGGTCCGCCTCACAACAAGAAGGTCCTGGGTTCGAATCCTGGGCTCAGTGAGGGCGTTTCTGTGTGGAGTTTGCATGTTCTTCCAGCGCTTCTGTGGGTTTCCTCCTGGTCCTCTGGTTTCTTCTCACAGTCCAAAACTTGCATGTTAGGCTAAGTGGCTGCTCCATATTATCCCTAGATGTGTGAGTGTGAATGGTTGTGTGTTTTCTGTGATGGACTGACGGGCAGCCCTGGGTGTACCCCACCTTCACCCAGAGGTGGCTGAGATAGACTCCAGCCTCCCAGCGACCCTCAGTATGATTAAGTGGTTTCTAGCTATGTATCTACCTATTTTTTCAATCATATGTAATATTTTTTCCACACCAGGAGTGCAAATTGCTGCCCAAAGCCGAGTCTCCAGAAAGCGTGAGTTATTTCCCCCCCTCTCATTCATAATAAATAGCTTTTACATTCACACGTCGCTCATACCCTTTTGACTTTCCTGCATTTCACTCTGTGCGTTCTCAGACATGGAGCTCCAATAACTCTTTCGAAGACCGTAAGGACCTTTGCAAACATCTGAAGGGCTTCCAACTGCGCACCATCACCATCAACCGGGCACTCGGATACATGTGCGCCGGGGGATCTTAAGAAATGATTCTGCCCTTCCACTACAACCATCATCACCTTCATCTTCTTTTAAAATCTCAATCCTACTCGTTTCATCATTATTTATTTATTTAACTCTGACTGTGTGAAACTCCACACTACTACTCTGCATAACCTCCACAACCTTTATTTATTTCATCGATACGATAAGATCGGTATGTATAAGCTAGCTACATCTCTATGGTTGTCACTTGAGACCTTGTGGTGTTTTTATAGACAGTAGTTGTTTGTTCGTCAACTTATTTATATTTATTTTCATACACAAGTTATTTATTTGTATTGGTGCACATGGTACCATTTTATTTATTATCTATTTATATGAGGTGCGTGCTATTTATGTTTACTTATTTAAGTCTTTTGAAATTATATCACATCTGAAAACTGCATGTGTGTGTGTGTGTGTGTCTATACTACAAACACAGATCATCCATAACATTAAAACCACCTGCCTGTTCTGCAGCTAGGCAGCCCGACCTATACGCAGTAAGCTGCAATACAATGCATGTTCTAACTTTTCTATCATGGCTAGCATTAACATTGCTATAGTAGCTCTTCTAGTAGTTCTTCTGAGATCAAAACAGACGTACTAACCTTTGCACTTTAATTAGTCTTGAGCACCCATGACACTCTTGCGAGTTCACTTCAGGTGCATACCAGGAACACCGCATAAGATCTACCTGCCGTTTTGGAGATGAACACACCCAGTCGGTAGCAATGCAGCTCTTGTCAAAGTCACTCAGATCCTTCACTTTGCTCATTTTTCCAGCTTCCAACACATCATCTTTGAGAACTGACTGCCTAATACATCCCACTGCTTGGCAAGTAGTTGACTATAACGAGATAATTGATGTTATTCACTTCAGCTCTGAATAGCCATAATGTTTTTAATGTTATGGCTGATGAGGTATACAAGTACAGACACAAAAGTACAAAATACAAAAAAAAAGAAAAGAATTCCTCAAAGTTACGAATAAACAAATTTTTTTTTTTAATAAAATCATAAAGCACCGTACAAAGTACATGAAAGAAGTGGAACTCCTCATGTTTTAACAGTTTTACATTTATTCACTCATTTGTGTTTTACGGTGGATACAGAAAAAAAGAATTTTTTAAACATTTGACTTTGGAATGTTAAGGTTCGATTTAATTTTTTAAAAATTCAATAATTTTTTGGGCAGACCAGTGAGTAATACATTGTTTGCATGGATGATTTAGAGTGAAATATCACTGAAAGTATAAAATGTTTTATACACACTGACCTTATAGACTGCGATGGCCTGGCGAGCTGTCCACGGTGTACTCTGCCCTCACCCAGAGTCGGCTGAGATCCTAATTAGGATTAAGCGGTTCAGAAAATGAATGAATGAATGAATGACCTTGTGGAAGTCTGAAACTTAATGGCTCAAGATCTTGAAAATCTCAGTACTGTCAGCCAGAACCATATCATTCTGTGGTCTGAAACTGGAACCCAGGTTTTAATACACTGCTATCTTGCTAACTGCTAACCTATAGCTGGATTAGCAGTCAGAATGCTAACCAACATGGCAGTTTTTTTTTTTTTTTTAAAGCAAATTCCAATTAGAAACTAAAGCTGTACATTTCTGAAGTGTTAAATAAAGATGGAATGTTTTCTCATTTCAGATGACTGTACGGTGAGACCACAATTTTTGGTATACTGACCTTAACTTTCAGGGTAAATAAAAGTGTATTAATAAAACCCCTTAACGTTCACGAGTCCCTGCTGGATCCTGAGCTCAAAGTTGCAGGGTTTGTAGAGATTCACATTTTCTACGCATTTTTTTTGGGATTTTGTCCAGATTCAGTGGTTTCCTCCTACCTCCCAAAAACATGCCGCTTGGTATGAATGTATGCAAGGATGCGTGATGCCCTGCGAAAAAATGCCTTCGCGTCTGGTCCGTATTCATACCTGCTTCACACCAGACAATCTACCATGACCCTGAACAGGATACAGCGTTTAATTAAGATGAATGGAGAAATCAAGCCCTAATATAGAGACGTACGTTCTACCACATTTTTCTTACGTATAGCAACGAGTGTGATGAAATCTGATTCTGGATTCCCCTCTTCTGAGATCGGATGACATCAGACTGCACAGCAGTAACCACTCTATGAATGTATGTTACATTTTTTCATTAAAAAAAAAAATCAAAAAAAGGAATAATAACTATACAGACCTAACCTGTACAAAGATAATATATACAGTACATAGAAATGACTAGGGGGAAAAAAAAAGAAAAAAAATTTAGTAAAACTTTCTATGAAGGTCATATTAATGATAGACTACCTTTCTTATGGTGCATTTTAAGGACTTACACATAATTATATAATTATACAATTTATAATGAACTTTATTCATGATGAATGATAAATTAATACGACAATTGATCACCATACCCAATCTTATATAATGAGAAGATAACACCGATATATAATGCTTTATAAGCAATATCAGTATACGCTACAGGGGTATGCCGTGATCTGATTGGTTAATTTACTTTATTCAAAAATATTTTCAAGATTGTTTGTTATTGGTGGAAACAGCGGCACGGTGGAATAGTGGTCATCATGTCCACCTTACAGCAAGAAGGTCCCGGGCTCAGTGGGGGCGTTCAGGATGGTTCGCATGTCCTCCCTGTGCTTGTGTGGGTTTCCTCCAGGCACTACAGTCTCCTACCATAGTCCAACGATATGCATATTAAGCTGTTCCAAACTGACCCTCGGTGTGAGTGTGAGTGTAAATGGCTGTATGCTGTTGACCTGCAATGGTCTGGCAAGCTGCACACCGCCTTAGTCCAGTGTTGGCTGAGATAGGCTTCAGCCTCACTGCAAACCTACTGGGATTAAGCATTCCTGAGTGAGTGAGTGAGTGAGTGAGTGAGTGAGAATCCGTCTCGAAGACTCATCAGCGACATCCACCTCACCTTTGGTGAATAATTATTTAAACGCTATTGCCCAAATGCATTAAAACATAATGCTACAGACTGCAATACCCTTCTGTTATAAATATATGTGTAATGCAACAGAGCCTTCATAGTAAGTGTTACTAAATTTTATATAAGCTACCAGTCCTATTTTTTCCTACAATTAAAAAAAATGGAAACAACAATACATAAAGTACACAAATTGGTCCAAATGCTCCAAAAGCTTATTGGGTAAACATGATAAATAAAGCATTCCTCTGAGTCAAAACATAGTTCGGAGTGATTGGGGAAAAAAACATGATAGAAAAATAAAAATCACGAAAAATAAAATGTACACAGTCAAGTACACAGGAATGTAGAACTTATACACTCAAGTAGTTCCAGAGCACAGCTCCCACAGTGCATCTGCAGCACCATATTATTTTTACTATTATTATTATTACTGTGTTCTTGGTGTCATCTGTGTCTCATAAGAGATAACTGACCTGCATGTTATCCATTCAGTAACACCAAAAAGCTTTCCACTGATAGCTGTCAAAATAAGCCTTTCGAAAGCTTTGGATTACTTCAAGAAAAAAGAAAGAAAGAATAGGGCGAACCCTGAGGGACACGCAGTCTTAAAAGCTGAAGGCTCCAGAATGCAGGGTTGAGATGACTGACAGAGCCCGGAAGTAAATCCGCACAAGTTCTGGACTTATTTAGGAGAACCACTGCGTCGCATATCTGAGGGAAGAGGAACAAAAAAAGTGTAGTACTTACATACACAACGAAAACATGAACAAAACTGCCTTGTGTGTGTGTGTGTGTGTGTGTTTTAATAAAAAAAAAAAAAAAAAAAAGACAGCCAATCAGGGCTTGCGATTGCCCATATTCGCTTCTTCCGTGTATAATAAATCCAGATATTGCTGTTTTCAGATGTTCCTAGCCTCACCTATGGTCACGAGTTTCGGGTAGTGACTAAAAGAACAAGATCATGGGTACAAGTGGCTGAAATGAGCTTCCTTCACAGGGTGGTGGGGCTCTCCATCACAGATAGGGTGAGAAGCTCGGCCATCCTGGAGGAGCTTGGAGTAGAACCACTGCTCCTCCGCGTTGAGAGGAGCTGGTTGAGATGGCTCGAGCAATTATGTGATTACAATGCCTCCTAAACGCCTTCCTGGTGTGGTGTTCCAGGCATGTCCAACCGGGAGGAGACCCCGGGGTGGACCCAGAACACGCTGGAGGGACTATGTCTCTCGGCTGGTCTGGGAACGCCTTGGTGTCGAAAGTGGCTGCCATCTTGTATGTATGCATAATTTAAAGCCAGCAACATTCTTCTGAACATGACTATGGAGTTGATGGATTGTTGTACCATCCCTCAGGTGCACACTCACCTTCCAGTCTGTCCATGACCTCTCTGGGAACATCTTCCTGATTCAGTGCGTCGTAAAGCTGCTCGACTCCAGCCTCTCCTTTAGCCTGCCGACTCCTCCAGCGATCCAGCATGTGGAAATTGATCATGACCGGGCCTCCCTTAGTCGTCATCTCAATCTCCTCCACGTCCTGTTTGCTCAGGTCCAGGTAGGCGATGGCCACGCATTTCCACTCCTTTCCGATGTATTTGGCCACCTGCATCAGCTGCTTATCGCTCATGTCTGTCTCTTTCGTTCTCATCCCGTCTGCAAGGTGTGTAATTTAATTCCACAGTTAAATTTGTGTAAAGGAATTAGGAAGAAATAGAAAAGAAACAGACAAATAAGCATAAAGTTATCACCTGAGTCATCACACCCTCGAGCTCTCTTACTTGTCAGGTCCGAGTCCGAAATGCTGGAGTTTCGCTTCCGACCTTTCAGGAGAATCCCAAGAAGACCATCCTATTAGTCACTCTGCACTACCTTAGCTTTACTACAGCTACACGCAACTACAGCGGCTACTTCATTCGATTTCCATTCTCTCACTCGCCGAACTGCTTACTCCTATTAGGGTTGCATGGAGGCTGGAGCTTATCTCAGCCGACACTGGGAGAAGGTAGGGTACACTCTGAACGATGTAGTTGGAGATACCAGAGAGCCCCGAGGAAACCTACGCAAACTCCACACAGAAACACCCTCAGCAAGCCCAGGCCTTGAACCCAGGACCTTTGGTGGACGTACTGACCACAATGCCTCCCTGCCACACCACACATCAGTGCTGGTGGAAGCATTAAACGGCAAAAATAAACGGCATTTTCTGGCCTGACCATTTGAGATCATCCAGAACTGTGCAAAGGCAGAATCTGAGGCAGAGTCAACCGTTTTGTACTTATCTACACTACCTCACACACCCATACCCCACCCACTTCTCAGCACCTTGAACACTTTTTTACCTTTTATAAAACATCAGGCTGTGGGTGGAGTTAGGCTAAGAGCTCGGATTGAAGTTACACTTTAATGCTATCTCAGACTGTATTTCTATATCATACTTACTGCATGAGCGGCTTCGGCTTTTTTCAACAATCTCCACGCAGTCTCCTGTAACAGAACACATCAAGAAACAACATCCATTCACTCTGATAAATGTGTCAATGAACATCATTGAATCGTGTCATTTGCCGAACTTCTTAATCCTACTACGGTTGCCGGGCTCTCAGACGGCTCTGGTGGAAGGCGAGGTATACCCCGAACAGCTCGCCAATCCATAGAAGGGTCAACATACACATACACACACCTAGGGGTGATTCGGAACAGCCAATTAGTCTAGTGTGCATGTCTGTGGACTGTGGGAGGAAACCAGAGTTCCCGGTGGAAACCCACGCAAGCACTGGGAGAACATCCCTCACCAAGCCTGGGGCTCAAACCCAGTACCTTCTTTCTGTGAGGTGGACATGCTAACCACTACGCTGCCGCAATAAAGATCAGTACATTTTACATCCTGTTCAGCTGTACTTCAGTGTTTACGCTGCTAAGTTTCACCAGTTCCATCAAATTATCAGTACTGTGTCATAAATCGCTCATGTTGGTTTCTGCTGCCTTCCTACTATGTTTTACATACTCTTACTGTGTGTCCAAAATTATTGAGGGAGTAGTAGGTACATGACGGGATTTTAGGGTTTTCATTTGTTTCTTTTAAAACCTGACAATACTTTAGTATTACACATTATATTTGATGGCAAAAAAAGGAAACGAAACACCGAATGCTTCTACAGTCTTCATCTTTATTCCTTAAAGGGAACTTAAAGCCAAAATTAACAAAAGCATGTATGCGTAGTTTATGTTTGTTTCTATTAAAACACACGTTTCATGACGAGTGTAGATAAATAAAAAAAAACCAGCAATTAATCCACACAGGGATTTCCACTGTAATGCAAAAAAGTGGTGAAACGTCACATGATCACTCTGTAATTTGCACACAATTAGACTCTTGTTTGATGTATGTGAAAGGAAGTGCGTATGATTTGTACATGTGCCTAGTTTTACTTTATTCAGAAGTTTACTAGTTTATATCTGATTTATTAGTTTAATATCTGTATAGTGTTATTATTGCCATTAATCTGCCTTTATATAAACTGGCAGATTCATATCCTATTCTTGAGATTTCACACACTCAAAAGAGTGAAACGGAAAATTCTTTGTAGCTAATGCAACCTTTGAAGCTGGAATTAAAAAACAGAGATGGCATATGCTCACTTCCATGTCACTCAGAGCCATCACCAGCCAATCATGGGCGTCTGTGAGCTCATTCATACGAGGGGAAAATTAATGCTTTCCCTCCAAGCGTGTTGAATCGCCAAATACGCAGCAGTTCAAGAAAGAGGCGGCAGCATTGCATGTCATGGAGGGGGGATGTGTATGCTTACACCCCTCCCTGGGTGTGATAGGGAAGGCAATACTTGATGGGTGGGAATTGGATACTACTTAAACAATAGATGATTAAAAAAAAAAAAAAAAAAAAAAAGGCCCTTCCAAAGCTTATTGTTTTCCAAGTTCGTTTCAAACTGCTATTTGCTAAACGACGTTTCCTGCTATTTTCCAACTATTTCCTATTTTGGTCTTTGTTTTACTGCAGAAATCTGCTCACTTTTGTGCTGGAAGTGTTGACAGAGTGAGAACCAATATAATATTAGAAATGGTTGGCGGTCTGATCAAAACTATGTACCTCATACCTTCACGAATGGTAGCGGACCACACACTTTGCTCTGACTCCGCTTCAATTAGGGAAAGCTTAAAAGGAGGACGCTGTTCGAAGAACGCCTCAAAGTAGCCCTTCATCTTCACCACAGCCAGCGTGAACTGGATGTCCTTAATAAACCGAAAACCAAATAGTTACACAAATAAAGTCTGTATATTGTACAGATAAGTTGGGGGTAGATAAGATCACTTAGTGAAGTGTCCGACTGCTTGTTATATTTAAACTCACTTCTGGTGTGATGTCACCCTGGGGCTCACTGATCAGACGGTACTTCTTATTCTCTTCCAACAGCTTCTGGCACTGAGGCGGCTTCTCGATCTTCATGTACTTTTTCTTTGCTGTTCGTACCTCCTTTCTGATGTCCTGTGAGGAAAAAAGAGTGACAGTGTCTAAAGTTTAGGCCTGAACCCAAAATGCATAACGAGGTAATGCAAAAGTATTATAAAGTAACACAAAATTTAGTAAGTGACCCAAAATTTATTGCCAGGTTACACAAAGGTTACTGCAAGGTAATGCAACAGCATTTTGAGGTAACCCAAAAAATTTAGGGGATAACCAAAAAAATTATTGTGGGATAACCCAAAATTGATCACGAAGTAGCACAAAAGTATTACTAAGTGACCAAAACCATATTGTGAGACAATGGAAAAGTTTTAGTAGATAACACAAAATTTATAGCAAGGTAGCGGTAAAACATTCTGAAGTAACCCAACACGCAAACTCCAGACAGGAACGCCTGAGCCCGGGACTCGAACCCAGAAATTTGTATTACACGAGCTCCAGACCGACAGATTGAAAAAGAACTTTAATTGTGGATGTGTTGTCATTTTCACATAGGCAGTTATGTGGCATTTTCCAGTGTCGGTGATGAGTAATGATCAGAGGTAAAGCTGTAACATGAATAACAGTCTGCTGATGCAACAACATAACAACATAACATCAGTTGCTACCATGTGACAGAATGGTTTTATTTGGTGTAACAAACCATGACGTAATGGATAGAAAAGCAGGTTTGCGACCAGAAAGTTGCTGGTTCATTTACTGGACTAGCAGGAAAAATGTGTGCCCTTCCTCCACATCCATAGCTAAAGTGCCCTTAAGCAAGGCATCTATCCCCCAACTGCTCTCTGGGTGCCGCACTGTGGCTGACCACTGCTCCTGTGTGTGTGTGTGTGTGTGTGTGTGTGTGTGTGTGTGTGTGTGTGTGTGTGTGTGTGTGCTCACTTTGGATGGGTTAAAATGCAGAGCCAAATTTTCCTTGCGGGATTAATACTGTATATTAAAATCTATTTTTTTCTAATTTTTACAATCAATTACACATCAATTATTTCTAACATAACAGAAAAATCTTGTGATTGGTGATGAAATGCCGAAATTCACAATACACACAGAGAATCAGTATAACACAATGTTATCAATACATCTACAGTGATTTTGCTCTTAGTGAAGACAATAATACATGTTTCGAGGTATGACATTAGGAGTGACACAGCAACCACAAGGTGCATGCATCATGTCCACACACACATACACGCAAGTTTCACACTGGAATAAACATCTTATCTGGTTTTACATGGCTTATGATAATCTGGCAAGTTTACCCGCAAGCTAAACCCTACACCAGAATTTTAGCATACTGAATCATCACGTGTTATGCAGACGTGTCAAACTGGGAGAATGAATGAATGTATGATATTTAATAAGAACCAGACAGTCTCATCTCAGTAGTTTGCTGAAATCTAAAATTAAAATCGTGACTCAGCGCCGAGTGTGAAAGCGCTTCTGGAATCTAGAAGAGTACTTTTATTTACTCAAATAAAGAAAATACACATTGAAAAAAGACACACACACACACACACACACACACACACACACACACAC
Source organism: Neosilurus hyrtlii (assembly GCA_028564935.1). Classification (NCBI taxonomy): domain Eukaryota; kingdom Metazoa; phylum Chordata; class Actinopteri; order Siluriformes; family Plotosidae; genus Neosilurus; species Neosilurus hyrtlii. The sequence continues at coordinate 12,054,124 of JAOUQZ010000022.1, forward strand.
ACACATTCGTGCGCGGTGGTGTAGTGGTTTGCACGTCCGCCTCACAGCAAGAAAATCATCGGTATGAGTCCGGGGCTCAGCGAGGGCGTTTCTACGTGGAGTTTACATGTTCTCCCAGTTCTTGCGTGGGTTTCATCCATGTACACTGGTTTCCCCCCACAGTCCAAAAACATGCACAGTAGATTAATTAGCTGTTCCAAAATAGGCCCCTAGGTGAAAGCGTGAGTGTGAATGTGATTTTTGGCACTTCTGGTGCTGACCGAAAACACACACACACACACACACACACACACACCCCCCACACACACACACTCTAAAAGCGGATCTAAAACTGCCAATGCATTCATGTCACAACATACTGTTTTACATAAATTTTCATGAGACTTTCAGACCATTACAATTACTTCCTTCTCACACCATTTCATCACCGCTTCAAGATTACGTCACACTTACAGTAAATGGAGATGTTTTCCAAAAATAAAATATTTCATATTGATATTCAACAAAAAACACATATCTTAGGCTACAGTATTTATACTACAACCTTCTGAATTATCATCATCATCATCATTATTAATAATATTATTATTATTATCATCATCATCATCATCATCATCATTATTATAAGTAACAATCAAATCACATTATATTACAGGGGGGCACGGTGGTTAGCACGTCCGCCTCACAGCAGGAAGGTCACAGGTTCGATTCCCAAGCTCGAGGCATTTCTTTGTGAAGTTTGCATGTCCTTCCCGTGCTTGCGTGGGTTTCCTCCGGGTACTCCGGTTTCCTTCCACAGTCCAAAACCATGCACAGTAGACTAACTGGCTGTTCCAAATTACCCCTAGGTGTGAGTGTGAATGGTTGTATGTGTATTGGCCCTGCGATGGACTGGCGAGCTGTTCAGGGTATCACCCCGCCCTCACCCGCCCTCACCCGCCACGAGTGAGAGTTGGCTGAGATGGGTGCCAGCCTCCCCGTGACCCTTATTAGGATTAAGCGGCATTATATTCATTAATGCTTTAGAAATAAAATTAAATGAATACAACAACATTACAGAGTGTAAACAATGGCCTTAGAATGCTTGGAATAAGCCTGTATAGATGCTCATAAGAATAAGAATAAAGGTCACATGACTAAAGAACAAAGTGTGAAATGGCTTGGTGTTACATGATAGATAATGTATAACCAGCTGGTGATGTCATCATCACAAAAAAAACCCCTGACAGTGGGATCAGGAATCTTGGGGAGCAGCTGAAGGGTCTTGGATCACCCTGAAGTCTGAAGGGGTTTATTTTGAAATAATGCCCCTATTATCACCTGGCTACTTAAAAATTATTTTATTGCTTCCACTATTGAAACTTTCCATAAGATTGGTCTGTTATAAAAAAAATCCTACTACTAGGGTCGCGGGGAGGTTGGAGCCTATGTCAGCTAACAATTGGCAAAGGCATTGTACACCAGAACAGCCCACCATCCCATCGCAGGGGGTATACACACACACACACACACACACACACACACACACACACACACACACACACACACACACACACACACACTCGCACCTAGGGGCAATTTGGAACAGCCAATTAGCCCAATGTGCAGGTCTTTGGACTTTAGGAGGTAACCAGAGTACCCAGAGGAAACCCACACAAGCATAAAGAGAACATGAATATACACAAAGAAACGGCTTCGCCGAGCTTTGGACTCAAACCCAGGATCTTCCTGCTGTGAGGCGGACGTGTTTAATCACTACGCCACCCGACACTATAGACACGATATCATAAAAAAATCTCTCCTTACAGAAAACGTCACTATACCAACTAATGCTGGAGAAAGAAAGGTGCTCACGGCGATGTCAGAGTCGTTGTTGGTAGCGAGGTAGACCCTGAATGAGTACGAGTCCTGCTGGCCCACTTCCTTATAGACCTGGACAACACCGTGGTGCTCGGCTGGTTTAGACGTCTGTACGACCGGGCCAACTGGAGACAGAGACGACACTTTCCACTTGATGTGGCTGCGCGAGTGATCGACTGAAGGCTCGATGAGACCTCGCTGGTTCTTCACGTGGAGGACGCTGAATTTCACCTCGTTGTCCTGATCTGACAGAATAACAAGGTAAAATTAGCAAAATCCATCGCCGTAGTTACACAATAAGTCTAAATAATATAACGCTGTAGTTTGATTGGCACCACTTCTGAAATCTCAAATCTGATTGGTATAAAGGTAGAATAGTTATAGGTATGTTGTGAGATTTGGCACCAAGATGTTAGCAGCAGATCCTCCATGGATCAGACAAGAGTCAACACATAATACCATTCGAAGTGTAGCAGGGCATTTTATCCAGCTCGTAAAGGACATCGTCATTAGGGAATGCTAGGAGGATTTAGCAGTTTGGCAAATAAATGAATAAATGAATGAATGCGAGCATGAAGACTGCGGTTAGTCCATAGCAGTGTTTAAGTAGGTGGTTCTGAATGTACTCCTATAGCCAAAGTGCCCCACCAGAACATCATATTTGCTCCACCAGCTTTCCTTCTTCCCATAATGCATCATGGTGCATTATGTAAAAGAAAGCGAAAGTCATCAGACCAAAAAACCTCCTTCTGTTGCTCCAAGGTCCGGGTCTAATCCCAATTGTAGGTGCAGGGTCAGCATGGGCACTTTTAAAGCCAACATGACCTTTTACAGCAGTTTGTGCCTTTGTGGGCTCCTCGGGTGCATCAGTGAGCCTTGAGAACTCTTGACCAGGTTGCCTGTTTGCTGGTTGTCCTTCCTTGGACCACTTTTGGTAGGTATTAACCATTGCATACTATTAACAGTCCAAGAGCTGAACCAGTTGTCTAGCAATCATAACTTAGCCGTTGTCAAAGGTTCGAATCCTTATTACTTCCGCTAAGGGGGTTACTTCGTTGCAGGCATTTGTTTGTTTGTTTGTCTGTTTGTGAAAAACTTTGCGAAAAAAGGGACAAGGAACAAATTATTAGCTTTTAGTTTACCTCCGCCAATAAACAAATCCTATTAAATATTTCTTGCTATAGATGTAGCACCAAAGTTGTCAATTTGATCCAGGGGAAAAAAGGAGAGGGATTGTCTTCCCTTGGTGGAGGTTTGCGCTCTCCAAGTGCTTCTAGTATTTGCCCATCAAATTCAAGAATTGATGGTTCAGTTAGTACAACTGCCCAATATATCCCACTCCTTTATAGGTGCTTTTGCAACAAAAGAATCACTGATATTCACCTTCCATATCAGTGGTTTTAATATTATGGCTTATCTGTTCGTTAAATATTAGGATAGTTTGTGTTGTAACAATTTAGAAAATTACACAGATGCACTGTAAGTGCTTCACCTACAGTACCTACATTCACCTGACTACTTCCAAATAAATATGTAAATAAGAATGAAGACTGTAGCTTACTGGAAATAACATCACTGTACCTGCCAGGCAGAGTGAATGAGGAAACTGAATGGACTTGAGGATGGAAGGGTCACAGTCTACATCGAAAATGGGTCCGGCAAACTTCCACGAGTCACTCAGGAAAGCGCCGAACTTACTCCAGGAAAGGACACGGTAGCGGATCCGGACCCTCTGAGACACCTCAAACACCAGCCCGGTCTCCGAGCACTCATACACTCCCTCGTCCTCTAGTGTCAACCTGGGACAAAATACGATCAGGTTACACAAGGTATATTTCCCTGATACATGGCTTAATTTCCAACGAATCACAATAACACAAGACATTTTTTACTCACTGCCATCGATTTTCACAGATTTGTTTTGGTGCGACGAGCTGGTAGACTGGCCTCTGTAATCGAAATAAAACCCAGATTAACAGCAAGAACAACATTCCAGAACGTTTTCTAAACATGCTACACTGACAGTCATTAAAAACTTTGAAACCATAATTTTCGACATAAATATTTATTCTGGTACTCAAAATTAGATTTTTGTAATATGTCATTTGTTTAGCACACTGTCTTAAAAAAAAACAACAAACAAAAGTGTCAAGAATAAATTATGCACATCAAATACAACACAACAAAATATCACCTGCCAAAATGAAAGTCACTACAGTCAGTACTGTGTATGGTGTCCATTTGCGTCGATACAGGCAGTGATTTGCGGTAATACTGGCGGTGATTTGTGCCGATACAGGCGGTGATTTGCGGTAATACTGGCGGTGATTTGTGCCGATACAGGCGGTGATTTGTGGTGATACAGGCAGTCATTTGTGGTGATACAGGCGGTGATTTGCAGTGATACAGGCAGTGATTTGCGGTGATACAGGCAGTGATTTGCGGTGATACAGGCAGTGATCTGCGGTGATACAAGCAGTGATTTGTGGTGATACAGGCGGTGATTTGCGGTGACACAGGGAGTGATTTGCGGTGATACAGGCAGTGATTTGCGGTGATACAGGCAGTGATCTGCGGTGACACAGGCAGTGATTTGCGGTGATTTGCGGTGATACAGGCAGTGATCTGCGGTGATACAGGCAGTGATTCGCGATGATACAGGCGGTGATCTGCGGTGATACAGGCGGTAATTTGGAATTATACAGGTGGTGACTTGCGGTAATTTGTGGTGATGGTGATTCAGACAGTCATTTGTGGTGATACAGGCAGTGATTTGTGGTGATACAGGCAGTGATTTGCGGTGATACAGGCAGTGATTTGCGGTGATACAGGCAGTGATTTGCGGTGATACAGGCGGTGATTTGCGGTGATACAGGCGTGATTTGCGGTGATACAGGCGTGATTTGCGGTGATACAGGCGGTGATACAGGCGGTGATTTGTGGCAACCGGATGTAACGATCCTGTTCGGGAGTCGTCACTCTCTCTTGACCTGGATGTGGCCTGTCGTTAACTGACCCTGTCATGTTGTGGCAGTCAATCAGGTTTCTGATGGTGGGTTGTGTTCAGCTCATACACCTTGCTACCTCACTGTAGCTCAACCCGGCCACCATCATAACCATTGCCCAGACGTTCATGTGAGACGTGGCTTTATGACGTGCACTACACTAACAATAGAGACATTTTTGAGCCTTTATATAGGCTTTCCAAACCACTCCTCAGATTGTGTAGATACACAATGTCTTTTGCTCAAACTGCATTTGGTCAACTTTTGCAAAGTGACCTACACATGTGCAATGAAGCGTGACAAAATCACAACTGATCATTTTCTCAAGTGCCCGAGTACTATCATCAATAAAGCCTCTGAGTATACTCCCAACTCCCCACCTCCCCACCCCACCCCACAAGTACAGATATATAGAAATTTCTCTCCAAATTTTTAATGACTCTCGTTGTAGAATTTTGAGGAAAAAAAACCCCACCAAATCCAAAATTTGGATTGCCAAAGACGGCATTTTTATCTGGAATCGAACACGACATGTCCGAATGAAATGTCAAATAACCAGCAAGTTTAAATCAGAGAAGTGTTGTGCTTGTGAATGTTCACCACGGTCTCCCCCACAGCAAGAAGGCCCTGGGTTCGAGTACCAGGCTGTGTGGAGTTTGCATATTCCCCCGGTGCCTGCCTGGGTTTTCTCCTGCTACACTGGTTTCCTCCCACAGTCAAAAGGCATATTAGGCTAACTGGCTGTTCCAAAGTGCCTCTAATTGTGAGTATGAATGGTTGTGTGTGTTGTACAGTGATGATCTGGCAAGCTGTTCAGGGTGTGCCTTCACTCAGTGTCGGCTGGAATAGACTTGACTTGACCCTAATAGCATAAAGCGGCTCGGCAAATGAATAAATGAATGAATGAATGAACCATCATTCCCCATTAACCAATCCCTGACCATCGCTGTTTAGACTTCTGTGTCTAGTAAAAGCTTCATGTGCTGTAGTATTTATAAATATGTCATAAACCAAAGATTTGACATAAATTGTTCAGTATCCTGTAGGTAAAAAGTTTCAAGAGTCTACTCCCGCACTCATTTGCCAAATTGCTTAATCCTATCACTCTGGTCGCGGGGAGGCCGGAGCCTTTCTCAGAGGACACTCGGCGAAAGTGGGATACACCCTGAACAGCTCGCCAGACCATCGCAGGGCAACACACAACCATTCACACTTATATTCGCACCTAGGGGCGATTTGTAACAGCTATTTATCCTAATGTGTATGTCTTTGGACTGGGAGAAAACCAGAGTACCCGGAGGAAACCTATGCAAGCACCGGGAGGACATGTAAACTCCACACAGAAACGCCCACGCTGACTGCAGGAATTGAACCCAGGACCTTCTTGTTGAGAGGTGGCCTTGCTATCCACTACGCCACCATGCTGCGCCATTTCCTCTGTTTTGATTGCAATTAAAAATATATTTAAATTTGCATTAACATTTTTAATTTAAAAAATTTTATTTGATAAAATTTTTATTTCAAGAAATGTTTTTGTTGAGTTTGCAGTAAAATATTGTTTAAAAAAAGCAGAAAAATGTTTAATTAAAAATGTATTAAATTAAAATAATATTAATAATTAAAAATGTACTGTACTATAGTTATATGATTTTATTTTAGGGGCATTCCACTGTATTTATTATCTTGGATATGACATTTTTGAGAAATGCACTGTAACTAGATTTAGTGTAGAGGTTTTACTCATCATGGAGTTCACGTTTACCTGTGGGGCATCAGAGACGAGACAGCATTTCGACGTAATTAAAATTTCTCCTCAACTTAAACACCTTTGAAAAAAATTTAAGGCGGTTTTACTGGCAACGAGTTTTTTTCAGTGTCTAAGAGTATTTTCTCATTTGTACTGGACAGCACAGTGGTGTCATGGTTATCTCGTCTGCCTCACAGCAAGAGTGTTCTGGGTTCGAGTCCCAGGCTCAGATAAGGCGTTTCAATGTGGAGTTGGCATGTTTTCCTCCGGGTACTCCGGTTTCCTCCCACAGTCCAAAGACATGCATGTTAGGCTAACTGGCTGTTCCAAATTGCCCCTAGGTGTAAGTGTGTGTGTGAAGGGTTACTTGTGTGACCGACAGGACATGAATCCCAATCAGCATGTTGTTGTGCAGTTTGTCCATTAGAGGGCGCATTGCAATTCCACTGCTGGCAACATGTGTTTGGAACATGGCGGCACGATGGCGCAGTGGTTAGTGCAGTTCAGGTTAAATCCCATGCTTGGCTTGGGCATTACCGTGTGGTCTGCATATTCTCCTCGTGCTTGCATGGCTCTCCTCTGGGTACTCCGGTTTCCTCTCACAGTGCAAAGACATGCACATTAGGCTAAGTGGCTGTTCCGAATCGGCCCTCGGTGTGAGTTTGATATTTTTTGTGTCGGTGTTGCCCCGTTGGTGGACTGGTGAGCTGTCCTTCACCCAGAGTTGGTTGCGTGCCCAGTAGGATTAAGTGGTGTGATGGATGAATGAAAGAATTTCTGTATTAGCTGTTTCATTATTATAATAACAGGGCGGGACGGTGGTGTTGTGGTTAGCACGTTCGCCACACAGCAAGAAGGTCCTGGGTTCGATTCCTGGGCGTGGGTGTTTCTGTGTGGAGTTTGCATGTTGTCCCAGTGCTTGCGTGGGTTTCCTACTGGTACTCAGGTTTCCTCCCAAAATTCAAAGACATGCACATTAGACCAATTGGCTGTTCCAAATTGTCTTTAGGTGTGAGTGTGAATGGTTGTGTGTGTGTTGGCCTTGCAATATGTTCAGGGTGTACCCCGGCTGATATAGGCTCCAGCATCGCTGTGAACTCTGTAGAATTAAGTGGTTTGGCAAATGAATTAATTCAATGTTATAATACATGGCAGATTTTCCACATGCTGTACAGACCTATGAATAGCTAGAATGATTTGCTTTGTATTTGCACGTAAGAACCAGTATTATGTGATCAGATGTTTTGCCATCAGTCTGAAAATGCAAGATGAGCAACACGCTTGAACATCAAACGTCCTTCATACACTCACCTGAAGAATGTTACATTTTATGCAGAATGGCTTCTCGTGGTCTCCTATGAACACAACAGCACAAAACATGATTAGAGCACACGACAGCATTTACTTTTACCTGATGACTTTGCTTGAAGTGACTGATTAAATGTAAGCCCTATTTTAGTTGCACCTTGAGTCAGGCCTTATTGTTTAAGCACATAAAACCAATAAAACAAAAATAGACGACAGGAGTCCAGACGCTCCCAGCGAAAGGACCATTTCATAATATGCCAATATAGAACAAGCATAGCAAGTCTGAAAGCCCCAGCTTCAGCTTGCGGCAAGTAAATGTCCGAAAAATATACAGTTTTGCCTCAGTGACCTTGAAAAGTAGGTCAAGGTGACTCATACACAAACTCATTCTAGCACTCATAGTAGTGAGCCAGCATACCAAGTTTGAAAGCCCCAGCTTCAACGCACGGCAAGTCAATTTCTGGAAACTAAAGTGTGACGGACAGACGAAGGGAACCCATTCCTATAGCTCCCGAGAGGCGGGAGCTAAAAACCTTTAACTGACTTATTTTAAGTTTTCTTAAACTTTAAAATCTGCGAATTGACTCTTTTTTTAAAGGGTAAAAATTGACTTTAACGTGAACTGAAAGCAGGTTGATGACTCGACGGTACCCAGGATACAGTATACAAAACAAATATATCGTGTCTGCTCTTGACAACTGTCATCACGTCGTTGCGAAGTTGCACGGACGTCCACGACTCTCCTTCTCCAATCGTGTCGGCCGTCATTTCTTGCAGGTCTTTTCACAGAGCCATGGTATAAATGTCTTTGATGATCTTGCACGACCATGTGTTGGAGCCCCCAGTATTATGTCACTAACAATTACATCTTTTGCTCTCCAACAAAGTCCTGCAAGCCGTATTCTCCTCTCGCTAATCAGCGAACTCATTGGTTGCAGGTGATAATTATAGCGAGTAGCATTTATAAAAAAAACAGTTACGCTAATTGATTTCTTTGAGCTCATAGATTGTCTGATATTGATATTTTCATGATCATGAGTTTTTTGTATTAACAATATCAAGATTTAATCACACAGAAGCTCCACCATTTCCAGTTTAGGAATCTAATATGAATAAAAGTAGGTGTGATCATAAAGTTTTATTTCATATAAATAAACTCAAATCATTCCTCATTAACCATGACAGAAAGTGAGCATCTTTGGCACGAGTTAAAAGTATTGAGGAAGGGGGTGTGGCTTCCTGCAAATTGTACGTTTTTTTTAAAGTATTTTTGAGCGATAACTTAGATTAATACAACCGTTCCTCATTTCTGTTTCCAGACCATGATCGGGTGGCTCCCCTGTACTCACAGGGCTCAGGGTCGGATCACTCTAAATTTTCTGCATCGCTGGGGTAATTTCCTTCCTTACAGGTCGTTTCCCTTCGCAAAGATGAGTCAGAAGAGAGTGCTGCTGAATGAGTGCCATTTATTCCAGTTGGTTTAACTTCCCAGCCTCCCTGCAGCCTATATACACATTCACATCCCCAAACTACCACACCCATACACCTAGTCCTGTTAAGGAACTGGCATGCCTGTGTTACAAACCGACATGAGCTGACACACTGCGCATCCACTGTTGGCAACACGTGTTTGGAACATGTAATGAATATCTGATACAGCACGGTGGTGTAGCGGTTAGCACATCCGCCTCACAGCAAGGAGGTCCTGGGTTTGAGTCCTGTGCCTGTCGAGAGCATTTTATATGTGGAGTCTGCATGTTCTCCATGTCCTTGCCTGGGTTTTATCTGGGTACTCCGGTTTCCTCCCACAGTCCAAAGCATGCACATTAGGCTAATTGGGTGTTCCTGACTGCGGGAGGTAACCCACACAAGCAGGGGGAGAACATGCAAACTCCACACAGAAACACCTGAACGTGCTAACCACTACCCAGCAACATCATGTAAAGAAGACAATACTGTTGTATTGAATGAACCTACAGAATATGAGACTTTGTTCATTTACAACACATCAGATTAAGACAGAAAGGAAATGACGTTGTGGCCAAATAATTTTATGATAAGGAAGAAAAAACCTGATAAATATCACCATATTTTTGTGATAACAGCTAGAAACATGTGCTAAGCTAGAAGAGCTCAATATACTGTGCTTAGCAAGAGTGAATCAAGCAAGTCTCCACTGTCATACGGTTCACACACTGATTAGGAATTGAAATATTACTCACACGAAAAACAGAAAACAAATCATGACACCAACGTAATGTAATGCGCTCCCATACTTTCTTTTTTATTACGCACTCCACTATCTCTTGCTTCTGAGACCCGATCTCAGATATGCGGCAGAAAAAGGATGGATAGGTGAAAACCCATTTTTACCCTTTTGCATACATTCAGACACTTCCTACCATTTTTTTTTAAGTCCTAAGACAGTGGAAGTAGGAGTATTCGGATAAAGTCATAGTTTCTTGAAAAAGAAAGAGAAATCACCGTTCCTGGTGTCGGGTCTGATCTCTGGCCATGAGTCTGAAACAAAAAGAAAAAGCACAGCGACTCCTCACTCAGATGAATCAGTGCCTCGTACCAAAACAGGGACACATGACTAAATGAAACGTCTTGTATTTCATCCCTTCCCCCGTATTCACCATCGTGAACATGTTCAGAAGGTCCTTACCGTCAGTGACTCCTTCAGCACATGACTCCAAGTTTTCTGTCAGAAGATTTGCACATAAATAAACGTCACACTTCAGGAAAGGGTTCTTTAATCATAACACACCAGTAAATACAAACTGTCTGGCCAGCAATCGATTACAATGTGCTGCGGGTTAGGTGGAGAATTTTTAAAACGCCCTTAGTTAATGCAACTGTCCCTTACAGGAAACATAATAAATGTAACAAGCAACACAACTTACATTATTATAACAACAATAACATATTATAATAATAATAATAATAATAATAATAATAAACACCCTTTGTAATTAGAAATTAGAAACCCTGAGCTGAGACGGTACACAAGAAACACAAACCTATTTTTTTTTTTTAGCTAAGTGCCTGTAAGCTTTATCTCCACTTGGGATAATAAGCACTTATTGAATGAGTGCAAGTGTAATATGGAGAATTATTCAGTCGAAGGGTTGTGATCTGCAGAAGCCAAAAGCTGAGGTTGATATCACCCTACGAGACTATAATCTCACATTTCTATTACATTACTGTGTTACATGTGCCAGTTGTGTAACAATCATTCAACTTATCCCATGGCAACAGTGAAATAATTTAGTTATCCCATGGGAGTGATGCAGTACCAAGAATTATTGCATTCAATGCAATGCTGTCTTTTATCCCCGAGATAGTGAACCAATCAGATTGCATCGTTTCTGTGTAAGATATAAAATATATATAGCCACATTTTGGTGGCCATAGGATCGCGTCTCTGCTTTATGCGGATGACGTTGTCCTGATTGCAGCTGAGTGCGAACAGCCGGGATGAGAATCAGCACCTCCAAGTCCGAGGCCATGGTTCTCAGCCGGAAAAGGGTGGAACGCACAACTCCGGGTCTGGAATGAGGTCCTGCCCTAAGTGGAGGAGTTCAAGTATCTCAGGGTCTTATTCACGAGTGAGGGAAGGATGGAGCGGGAGATCGACCGGTGGATCGGTGCAGCCTCTGCTGTAAAGTGGAGCTTGTACAGGTCCGTCGTGGTGAAGAGGCAGCTGAGCCAGAAAGCAAAGCTTTTTTACCAGTCGATTTACATTCCTACCCTCACATATGGTCATGAGCTTGGGGTAGTGACCGAAAAAACAAGATTGCAAATACAAACGGCTGAAATGACCTTCCTTTGCTGGGTGGCAGGTCTCTCCCTTAGAGAAAGGGTGAGAAGAGAGGAGCCAGTTGAGGTGGCTCGGGCATCTCATTAGGCTGCCTCCATAACGCCTCCCTGGTGTGGTGTTTCGGACATGAACAACCGGAAAGAGACCCTGGGGTCGACCCAGAACACGCTGGAGGGACTATGTCTCTAAGCTGGTCTGGGAACGCCTCGGCATCCCCCCGGAAGAGCTGGAGGAAATGGCTGGGGAGAGGGACGCCTGGACCTCACTGCTTAGGCTGCTGCCCCTGCGACCCGACCCCGGATCAAGCGGAAGAAGATGAAAATGAAGACATTTTGAATTCTCAAATTTGATTGGTCAGAAAACGTTGACTGATTTTCTATAAGATCAGCTATAAATATAAACATGATGATAGACTGATTAATAAACAGAAGCTCCAAAGTCTTAAGGGTCAGAGCTTCATAGAGTCGCTCTGCGCAGAAACCGACGAGCCACAAACGAATAGCTGAGTGACCCACGACTTCGCCGTCGATGTGGCTCGTCCGTGTCGATGTGAGCGGAATAATTAAACTCGTGCTCGCTGTTTCCCTATTGGAAAGATTTTGGCAAACTCTGCGTTTGGCAGCAGCCACCAAACAACAGTATCTTAAGGCTCCGATTGGTAATCGCTCGAATCGTGTCGCACAGAAGTCCACCTCAGTTGAACTCTGCGCCCACCCGCTTCGTGTCGCTTGAGAAAATTTCGCCGTTTCGTCGCACCATCACTATTTCCAACCACAGGAGAGAGGATGCTATACCTGACAGCTTCACAGTAACAAGCTGCATTCTGTTCTACTTTATTAACTTTAAGAGGTAGTCAAGGAACATTTATTATTATTCATTCTTATTTTATGTCATAGTAATAAAGTGGCTATAGCAGCTAACTTGTTTTATGGGAATTTCACAGTGTTCAACATTTCGATAAATGGATAAATGGATGAAAGTTTTTTTTATTAAAATTATAGGGGGTGCGGAAGCTTTCCCCCCATGAATGTAAACTGTAAAGAGTGCACTAAATAAGCAAGGAACAAACAATTGTACCGACAACTGTGTCCTAACCTGGATTCCCATCCTTTCCCTCTTCCTGTTCTTCCTCCTCGTCTTCATCTGTACTGTCTTCGGATGACGATTCTGCACTGTCTGAATGCAAGAAGAACAAAGACGTCTGATAATCATAACTATCGGATCAGAATGAATGACTGAACTTGTACACATTCACATTTAGTATCATAGCATTATTACTACACCTAGTGGTCAAACGTAGGAACTGCAACAAGGATTACTCTTCAAAATTCACGCTTTGAAGCCAAAAGGTTATTATTAATCGAGATTAGCCCTGTGATGGCATGGCAGGCTGTCCAGGGTTTACCCTGCGCTTGCCCAGAGTTGGCCAAGATGGGCACCAGCCTCCCAGCAACCCTAATTAGGTGGAGACAGCTTAGAAACTAAATGAGTGAATGATAAAAATTGATTATCATTATTTCTGTATTTCTGTAATCGGTCCCATGGTGGCGTAGTGGTTAGCACGTCTGCCTCACAGCAAGGAGGTCTTGGGTTCGAGTCCTGGGCTTTCGGTGTGGAGTTTGCATGTTCACCCAGTGCTTGTGTGGGTTTCCTTCGGGTACTCCGGTTTCTTCCCACAGTCCAAAGACATGCACAGTAGGCTAATTGGCTGTTCCAAATTGCCCCTAGGTGCGAGTGTGAGTGTGAACAGGTGACTGTGTGTGTGTGTGTGTGTGTGTGTGTGTGTGTGTGTGTGTGTGTGTGTGTGCGCGCTGGCCTTGCGATGAATTGCCGAGCTGTTCAGGGTGTACCCTGTCTTCGCAGGGTCCATCCTCCCAGCAGCAACCCTAGTAGGATGAAGCGGTTTTGCAAATGGATGAATGAATGAACTGAAATCCAAAAGAAAAAGAATACACACTAACCCGGCGGCGTATACATTACCTGAACTGGTGTGCTCGTTGTCAGTCTGATCATCTGCTTTGGAAGCAAAATAAAAAGCCATTTAGGAAATTTTAGGAAACATATCATATCAGACTAATGGTGACATCATGGCTGGAGGCTCTCAGAGAGTTACTCCGACAGGAGGTGTGTTCACAGGCACTTTAATCCCTCCATCGCGGCAAACCCGGACAAGTCTGCACTGGCATTTCTGTGTGGGGTTTGCGTTTTCTACACATTCTTACGTGGGTTTCCTCCGGGTACTCCGGTTTCCTTCCACAGTCCCACAACATGTGCATTCGGCTAACCGGCCATTCCAAATTAACCCTAGGTGTCTAACCCAAGTGTGAACGATTGTGAATGTCGTCCTGCGATGGCCTGGCGAGCTGTTCGGGGTGCACCCCGCCCTCGCCCATATTCGCATGAGACAGGCTCCAGCCTCCAATGATATTTAGTGTATTCATATATTATTATGATGCGAACGGTTTATCCTGGCCTGATACACGGCTGTAGGTGGAGGGAAGTGATTATCTCTGAAAACACTCCATTCCTGAGAGATAATTAGCGAGATCAAGGAGAGCTACAGGGTACAGCTGACACAAGGAGAAGTCAGGAGGAGGAGGAGGAGGATGACTGAGGCGAGATATAAGGCTGTAGTGCCCTCTGGTGGAGGAATGGTGGTATAGACGGCTTACCTTTCAGATCTGAGGCCGGAATATCTCCGTTTCTGTAGGAAGAAAAAGGAAAATTAGTTCCTTTAAATTACAGAGAGACAGACTGATGTTGATGATGTCATGCTTGATGTACGTGATCAAAAATTCCTTAAAGCGCACAAAAAAAAAGGTTTGGAATTGAGTCAAACACATTAACATTCATTCGCTCATTCGCCAAAACTTTTAAGGCTACGGGGAGACCGGCGCCTATCTCGGCCGACTCTGGGCGAAGGCGGGGTACACCCTGAACAGCTGGCCAGAAAGTCACAGGACAACACACACAGCCATTCACACTCACACTCACATAAAGGGGCAATTTGGAATAGCCAATTACCTCAATCTGCAAGCTTTTGGACTGTGTGGGAAGAAACCGACGTACCCGGAGGAAACCCACGCAAGCACATAGAGAACATGCAAATTCCACTCAGAAACGCCCTCGCCGTGGCCGGGACTCGAACCCAGAACCTTCTTCCAAATGAGTGAATGTATGAGGAGTTACAGTGAACCCTCTAGTGGACAAAACTATGTATTACCAACACTCATAACGTCAGCCTATAAACACTGATACTAATTTATCCTCAACGGACTGGAATCTAGCAATAATACTGGCGCACCACCTTATCTCATGAGCTCTTATCTTTATTACAGTGCACTAAAATACCAAACGTATTTTCATTTTCACTTTTTTAACCATTATCAGGGTCGCAGGGAGGCTGGAACCCGTCCAAGTCGACTCAGGGTACACCATCGCAGGACAACATAATGACACCACCATCTACACTCACACTCACATTCATATCTAAAGGGCATGTCATTGGACTGTGTCAAAGCAAACTGGAGTACCCGGAGGAAACCCACGGAACATGCAAACTCCACACCGAAACGCCCTCGCCGGGCACGCAGCTCGAACCCTGGGACTTCGTGCTGGGAGGGGGATGTGCCAACCTCCAACCACAGTGTTGACTTCTTTAAAATTAATTTGGTGCCAGGCGGCATGGTTGCGCACGGGTTTGCACGTCCACCTCACAGCAAGAAGGTCCTGGGTTTGATATCCCGGGCTTGGGCATGTCCGTGTGGAGTCTGCATGTTCTCCCGGTGCCTGTGTGGGTTTTCTCTGGGTACTCCGGTTTCCTCCCACAGTCCAAAAACATGCACGGTAGGCTAATCGGCTGTTCCGAATCGTGCGCGTGTGTGTTGGCCCTGCAATGGACCGACGTGTTGTCCAGGGAGTACCCCGCCTTTGTCCAGAGTGGGCCGGGATGGGCGCCAGCCTCCCCGCGACCCTAATAAAGCATAAAGTGGTTCCGAAAAACTAATGATTGAATAATTCAGTGCCGTCTTTAGGACGAGCACTCGGGGCTGTTGATGTCTGCGTATCTGTTTTCAGTTCTCAAATTCAGAGTCTGTCCATTGTTGATCCTGCTGGCATGCCACCATGATATCAGCCCATCATAACCGCAGGTCCTGAACCACATTCCTTAATTTGCCTTCCTTTGTGTGGTAATGTGACACATGCAAAAAAACCCAGCTGCGCTAATTTCCAAACCAAAATCCATATGCAAATATCGTCTCCAACTTTCTCCGGTGGGAAGCCTATTATAGGAAAGCACTGAATAAAGTTATTAAATTCTACACGGCCCCACGCTGCATAACAAACTAAATGAAAGGAATGGTGTGTTGTTGTTTCTACGGACAGTACTGACTGAAAGGAATGCCTCGATACAAGCCCGACACCAGCACAGACTTGTCCAGGTTAGCAGGAGACGGACACGCCTCCTGTTAGAGTAACTCTTTGAGAGCCTCTGGAGATGATGTCACTACTAGTCAGATTACACTCTCACTCTCTTGCCAAACCGCTCCATCCTATTAGGGTCACAGGAAGGCTGGAGCCTATCTTAGCCGACACGGGCAGAAGGTAGGCGGGGTACACCCAGACCATCCATTCTCACTCACACTCACAGCTAGGGGAAATAGGGAGCAGCCAATTAGCCTAATGATAATGTCTTTGGACTGTAGGAGGGAACCGGAGTACCCTGAGGAAACCCATGCAAGCATGTGGAGGACATGCAAACTCGGGCTCAACCCCTGGACCTTCTTGCTGTGAGGTGGACATGCTAACCACAAATACTACCAAAATACATAAATATAAATTATTATTTTTAATAAATAAATATTATATAAGGATGCACTCTTCGTTACAAGGTTTTTTTTTTTTAATTTTAAAAAAGAAAAAAAAAAGGGAAGAGATGAGAAAAAGGAAGCGCTGGTGTGGAGGAAACAGGAACGACTCCGATAAAATCAGTGAAGTGCGCAGCGGTGGGTTACTAACCGAACCCGATGTACCTTTTCCAGCAAGCTTTCATTCGCACACTGTTTCTGCGCTATCAGTAGAGACACAATAACAGGAAATGGGGGCGTGCCCTTGGTCTCGCGCCGTTCGAGTTCACTGACCCACTTCCATGTCACACGCAGCTGCAGCCTGGCTTTAAGCATATTGTTCCGTTTAGTATGGGGCAACAGACGGCTCACTGATTCAGGCTGCCTCTTGGAATCTCACGGTGACATTACCGTAACGTGTGTTAGAACGCCTGATATCGCATCTCGGCGGACCCTGTTTATGGAAACGGACCCACGTCCACGTCTCCTAAATTGCTCCGAGCAGTAAAACCTGTTTCACACATTTCACAGTACTTTGATCTTACTTGATGTATAATTATTACACACACATCCCCTCGTACAGCCAACATTATGACCCCAAAACAAGAGTTATCAGAGGATGAAACCATGCAAAGGGTGTTTACATCACAAACCCGCTTTGTAAGGGTTGGTACCTGTCTGTACAGGAAAGAGAAAGACATCAGAATAGAAAGAAGTGAAAGCCTCAGTTGCAACTCAGCTCACAGTAGAAGTCAAGCCTGTTTTTTTTTCTTTTTTGTAGTGTTCGGGTCACAGAGATATCAACAATGCTAGCAACAATATATTAGCATGATGCTGACTCACACACACAACTATTCACGATTACACTGACACCTAGGATCGACAAGGTGAGCAACTATCAACCTTGAGATCGCGAGTTCGAACCCAGGTTGATGCCACAGCCATCCCTGACCGGGGGTCCATGGGAGCTAATTGGCCAAGCTCTCATGGGAGGAAGGGATGGAATGCGCTCACTTTCCTGTCACTCACAGTGATCACCAGCCAATCATGGGCGTCTGTGAGCTCATTCGTACGAGGGGGCGGATAGCACTTTCCCTCCGAGTGTGTTCGATTGCCCCCAAATACGCATGAGCAGCAGTCCGTAAAGAGGCGGGTGGCCGCATTGCAGGTCATGGAGGGGGCATGTGCATGCTTACACCCCTCCCTGGTTGGTGGTTGTCGTGTGTGAGGGAAGGAAATACTTGACGGATGGGAATTGGACAAAATTAGGAAATGGAGAAAAATCAATAAAATACAAACTTAAAAAAAAAAAGAGAACAGCCTGTGTGTTTTTTAAGCGTTGGAGAAAACAAGAGTACCCAAAGGAAACCCTCACAAGCGCAGGGAGAACATGCGAAGTCCACACAGAAACAGCCTCGGCGAGCCAGGGACTCGAACCCAGGACCTTCTTGCTGTGAGGTGTAGGTGCTAACCGCTAAGCCACCGCGCCAAGTAGCTGTTATCAGAATCAATCCTGTATCCTTTCCATTTCAGCACATTCTATTTTCTCCCGATTGAATTTAATACAGGGCGGTGAAGTGGTTCGCACACCGCCTCACAGCAGGAAGGAAGTTCCAGGGTTCGTGTCCGAGGCACGGCGAGGGGGTTCCTGTGTGGAGTTTGCATGTTCTCCCCATTCATGTGTGGGTTTCCTCCGGGTACTCTGGTTTCCTCCTTCGGTCCAAAGACATGCAGGCTAACTGTTTGTTCCAAATTGCCCCTAGGTGTGAGTGTGAGCGTGAATGGTTGTGTATCTGTTGCCCTGCGAAGGTCTGGCAAGCTGTTCAGGGTGTACCTCGCCTTCACCCAGTGCTGGCTGAGATGAGCTCCAGCCTCCCTGCGACCCTGATAGTAAGTGGTTCGGCAAATATATGATTTATTTTCTGCTTTCCATTTGTAGGACGGCGTCGAATATCACTGTGATTAGACCTTTCCAAATCATACCTATCCTCCAATAGGTACGTTCCACAATACTCTGATAGGTTATCAGGTCTAGCCTGTTTAGTAAGCCTTGTTTACCCAGGTTTGTGTTTACACTACTATCTATCGCAACGAGAGAGAGAGAGGGATGCAGGACAACGGCTTGCTGGAATCAGGCCAAGCCATTGTGGTCATTAGAGAAAACGAGTTGGACGTTTCGTTGTGGTTCCTCTTCTATACACAGCTGTCGGAGAAGACAAGAGGATGGTGATGACTACTGCAAACACTCTACGCCCAACATTACAAATAAGGCATTTCCATTAAAAAAAACACCAAGAGGCACTAAATGGGCAAAGCACTGCACCCAGAGATACATGGGTGTCACATATCAGCTGAAATAATGAAGTGAATTCGATTGGATAAGTAGTTTCAGCCTTCTGTTACAGACGACAGACAACGGTAGGGATGAGTCACCGAGGATTATTTTACAGTACAATAAAAGGAGACCTCAGGGGAAATATCCAAAAACATATACAGAACATTAAGCATAGCAAAAAGAATGCTGCGGCACCAGTTTCTGGGTACTGCTTTATCAAAACTGTTGTTAGTCAAATTAACTACAGTGAAAAATATAAAAGTAAACACTGTCTGCAAAAGCTGCAAACTTTCTCATAAAACACAAATTAGCCGACATGTTAGCTACAGCCATGACATATCAAAAGTAAATAGACACCATCATCCTTTTTAAAGATTTATTCACAGGTATACATATACATCGTAGCCAACTTGATGGGGATACCTCAGGGTTTTATGCGAAGTTCACCCACAGGTTGACCCTCTTCAAAAATTAGACAACGTGTTCACGGCATAGCTAGTTGCCATACAGCCGTTTCTCTGTGGAGTTTATATGTTCTCCCCGTGCTTGTGTGTGTTTCCTCCGGGTACTTAGGTTTCCTCCCACAGGCCAAAGACATGCACAGTAGGCTAACTGGCTGTTCCAAAGCATCCCTAGGAGTGAGTGTGAGTATGACTGGTGAGTGAAGTGTGACTTAAACAGTGAAATGTTTTTGCAAGATGTGTTCTTAAAAGGAAAACAGCAACCTGAACATTGCTCATGTTCCATCGTGTTTTTCTGTTTCTCATCTTATACGCCAGTTTAACAACAACTTTATTAAAATATATTTACAGCCACTCAACCACCCACCTACCTACCCACCTACCTACCTAACTAGCGATCAACCAACCTACCTATCTACGAGGGGTGCTGAAAAAAAAATCGATCCTCTGAATCGCGATTCTTATTTATTAGCATTCTGAATCGATAAAAATTTTCAAGAATCAATTTTTAAGAACTTTTTTTCGAGCATTTCCAACCTTACTCACAGCGCGTACCGTTTGTCCAGACACGGCCTCCGTCGTGAATTGTTCCAGTGAGTAGCGGGTACAGAACTAGCTTTTAGTCTAGCTTTGACATGGATGAGGAAAAAAAAAATACAGCCAGCGCCATCTTCGCTGAGGCAAATGTTTGCACTTCGGATTTTACAAGGACATGATATATGCGGTATGCAAAATAAAAGTCAAGTATTTCGGGAACACTTCAAATCCCCGAGTCCACATCTTACACCATCACCCGGAGCTAAA
>JAOUQZ010000022.1:12076071-12089671 GCA_028564935.1 Neosilurus hyrtlii
ATCTATTTACCTACCAACCTATCTATCTACCTACCTACTTATCTGTTCATCCATCTATCTATTTATCTACCTACCTACCTATCTATCCACCTACCTATCTGTCCATCCATCTATCTATCTATTCACCTACCTACCTACCTACCTGTCTATCTAGCTATCTATATACCTACCTACCAACCTATCTATTTACCTACCAACCTATCTATCTACCTACCTACTTATCTGTTCATCCATCTATCTATTTATCTACCTACCTATCTATCCACCTACCTATCTGTCCATCCATCTATCAATCTATTCACCTACCTAACTACCTGTTTATCTATCTATCTATCTATCTATCTGTCTATATACCTACCTACCAACCTATCTATTTACCTACCAACCTATCTATCTGCCTACCTACTTACCTGTCCATCCATCTATCTATTTATCTACCTACCTACCTATCCATCCACCTACCTACCTACCAACCTATCTACCTACCTACCAATCTACTTACCTACCTATCTACCTGTCCATCCATCTACCTATTTATCTACCTACCTACCTACCTACCTATCTATCTATCTACCTATCTACCTACTGACCTACCTGGACAGTGTCAGTATCATACGGAATAATAAGAAAGGGTGTGTGTGTGTGTGTGTGTGTGTGTGTGTGGATCCGACTGGTTTCATGTTTCTTAAGTAAAGGTTTATTATTCGGTTACGGTTAAATCCACAGCCAATCACAGTTTGTAAATTATCCACTGCTCAGTCTGGATTTTATGGAATAGACTGGGAAGGAAACCTGAGTATGTTATCCTACCCTGTTTGAAAGATTTTTCATTTTAATAACACAGCATTTCGAGGAGCACCATGTGCGAGTGTTTGTACTGATGAGTCAAAGTCAAGTGACGTGAACGAGAACGCAGGCGTAACGTAAACGGAACTACATCAAGTTCAAATAACCTGATGACATGAACCAAGTGGCAGATATCACAGTAAGAAAAAACTAAACATACGATACATCATTCGTTCTCTTGCCGAACCGAATCCTATTAGAGCCGCGGGGAGGTCACAGCCTATCTCAGCCGACTCCCTCGTACACCCTGAACAGCTCACCAGTCCAGTGCACAACCATTCACACTCGCCCTCACACCAAGGAACAGCAAGTTTACCTAATGTGCAAGTCTTTGGACTGAAGAAGGAAACCGGAGTACCCGGAGGAAACCCAAACAAGCACAGGGAGAACGTGCAAACTCTGCACAGAAACATCCTCGCTGAGCCCGGGACCCGAACCCAGGACGGCTCGCCAGGCCATTGCAGGGCAACACACACAACCAATCACACTCACACTTAAATCTAGGGACTGTTCGGAACAGCCAGTCTGCCTACTGTGCATTTTGGACTGTGTACGGAAACCGAAGTACCCAGAGAAAACCCAGGCAAGCACGAAGAGCACACGCTAATCCCACACAGAAACGCCCCAAAGCCGGGAATCGAACCCAGGCCTCCTTGCTGTCAGGTTAGCTAGCCACTGCACCACCGAGTCGCCACGTGAGAATATGTCCAGGGCAATTAGACCTAGAGCCATACGCAAATTTAACCAATACTAGAGCAAAACATTCCAGACGTTTACAAGGAGACATGTCCTGATGAACTTCTTCCTGTCGTCCTGGCGCGCGCGCATTTCCGCCCTCTGAACATCGATTACCTCGTGATCCTTATTTCCCCTCCGCTAATATTGACAATATGTCTTCCAATAGAAACGTCTGGACAGAGTAGACATGCTGTCTGTCTGCGTCTGCTGTATGTTACGCCTTCGTTCTCAGAAAAGATCTCGATTTAATTCTGAGTATTTGTTATGAAACCGAGGTTGTGCGGTAGTCGGTACACAGCATGATGGTCTTGGGCTCAGTGTGGAGGCTGCATGCTTGTGTGGGTTTCTTCTGGGTTCTCCGGTTTCCTCCCACAGTCCAAAGACATGCACATTAGGCTAACTGGCTGTTCCAGAATGCCCCTGTGTATGTGTGTGTCCCACCTTCGCACAGAGTGGGCTGAGACAGGCTCCAGTCTCCATGCGACCCTAGTAGGACCAAGCAGTTTGGAAAATAACTGGACGCTATAAAAGACGATCTTGGAAGAGAAGTGTTGTGGAAAGACCTCAACCCTGATAATGTAGTTGATGCTAACCGTCCTGCTTCGCCAAATACCAGGCAGCGTGACTTGTGAACCGAATCGGCCTTTATTACTGACTGCTGACATTCTTGTCCACCGGGTTGCCCGTTCTACAGCGCGGGTCTCAAACTCCCGCCCCGGGGGCCACCTCCAGCCCCACGACCTCGGCCGACGCTGGGTGTAGACGGGGTCACCTCCGAACGGCTCGCCAGTCTATCGCGCACACACAACCATTCACACTCAGCAGACCACGCAAACTCCACACAGCCCGCTTCAGGGTCGCGTGAAGACCGGACCCCGTCCCTGCCGACACCGGGCGAGGCCGGGGTGCACCCTGAACAACCCGCCGGTTCCTCCAAGAGTCAACACACACACGCAACCCTTCACACTCACACACCCAGCAGCAAAATCCAGAACAGCCAGTCAAGACTAACGACCATGCCTCTGGACTGTAGGAGGAAACCGGAGTACACGGAGGAAACCCACACAGACACGTGACTCGAACCCAGAACCTTCTTGCAGGGATGCGGACGTGCGAACCGCTTCACTGGTGTGTTATTGCGCGTTTGTAGCTAGTCCCCATGCAACTGGGATGGATCCTGAACAGATTCGATTAAAAAACACAACAACAACATCCTGGTACATTGTCGGCTGACATCATCATCACCATCATGGTATGACAAGCGGGGTTATTACAGCGTTATAAGGAGGATTAAACACCACGCCGCTGTGCAGCTTCTAATAAAATAGTTCCAGGTTGTAAGACGAGCGGATTGATACACGAGTAACAGAGATGAACAGATACACATTAGCATCACTTACCCGTCTTCCACTTCTTTTGTGTCGCCGAAATTAGCCATGCTCGCCACCATAGCACGCACACACACACACACACACACACAAGGGCCCGGTTTCAGTCAGAGCCACCTGCGCGTGCCCTGCGATGCGACTGCTTGTAACGCGCGTGACGTTTGTAATGTAAACGAAAAAGGAAGGACGAGGTGCGCGCGCTGCCCGTTTCTTCACCTGCACGAAAACAACAAACCCTGTGCACCCTGAGAATACACACTCACACACTCACACACCTCCACACATCCAGTTACACCATACAACCCCCGAGTTAGGATAACCGCACGTGGATGTTTGGGATGTTTTTCCCCCCCTACCCGTATCGAGAAACGATGAATAAATCCAACAACACGACGCGCGATATAAAGCCGATCTCAATGGTGTACGGATGGGTGGATGCACGAGCTGCGTGATGCTGGATGAGATGCGGATGCTATACAGATCAGGCGAATGCTGAGGAGCGAGAAGGGGCGGGGGAGTGGGCGGGGTTTAAGGGTGATAAAAAAGCCCGCTCTCTGCTTTTGGCCAATGATTTACAATCTCTCTCTCTCTCTCTCTCTCTCTCTCTCTCTCTCTCTGTGTGTGTGTGTGTGGGTGGGGGGGGGGGGGTTGTGTTATATCTTTAAGACCAAATGTCCCCTAAAGGACATCAAAGTCTGCCAAATAAATAAATAAATAAATAAATAAAATAAAAAGGTTTTGTTGCAAAAACTAAGAACTAAAATGTTTATTTTTGGTTACTGAGGTTGAGGTTAAGGATAGATTAAAGTGCAATACTACTTTGTAGAGCAGTAATTATAAGAATAGTCCTCACAAGAATAGTAAAACAAGGGGTGAATGTATGTGTGCGTGTGGATAATATGGTTGCCAGATTTACAATCTTTACCCCTATAATGCCACTTAAAACCAGGCAAGTTTTGAATTATGATTTAAAATAATAAATAAATAAATAAATAAAGGGTTCAGAGAACCGACCATAATCAAATTACTTTTTAAACAGATGATGTTATTTTAAAATAATTTCATCCAATTCTTTAAAAAAAGTAAATAAACGTGTGAAATGTGTTAATTTGGCATCCCATCCGTGCTCGTATAAAGCCAGGTCATTTAAGGTCTCAGTCGTAGGAGGTTACTTATGAACCCTGTTTTGGTGTCTGCAGGTCTGGGTTGTTTTGCACATTTGATTTATTTTATACTGCATCTTTTACAAGTCGAAACAGATTTTCAAAACAAACAAATGAAAACCCATGCAGGATTTTTCCCTACTTACACCCAGTGTTCCCAGTATGGGCTCTGGAACCACCACAACACAAGCCAGTAGGTATCAGCTGGGAAAAGTGAATGAATAAAATGATTTTTTTTAAAAATGTTTCCCTGCGATGGTCTGGCGAGGTGTTCGGGCTGTACCCCGCCTTCGCCCAGGGTCGGCTGAGATAGGCTCCAGCCTGACACTAGCACTATAACACTGTCGTAACTCACAGTCAGGGTTAAAGCAGGATCTGGAGCGTATTCCTGTCCTGTACTATAAACATTATCAAGCCTCTTCAACTTACTGTCTGCTTGCATCTACTACATTTTAGCAGGATCAGATTAAAAAAGTAGAGTGAAAACTACAACGCTGGATGAATAGAAATAAAAAGCTGATTTGATGAAATGTTTTATAGCTACCATACACAGCTGTTTTGGTTCAGTAATATAATTAAGTCTTGTATTAGATCATTTTTGTAGAGGTCATCCAAAACCACAGTTGTGTTAAAAAGAAAGAAAGAAAGAAAGAAAGACAGAAAGAAAAAAGTTGGGATGCTGTGAAAATGTTAATAAAAACAGAAAGCACTTACCTGAAAAAAGATTTACTATTTTATGAGAAATATGAGCAACACATCTGTAAAAAGTTGCAACATGGCAACCAGAGGCTTGGAAAAGCAATTGGTACTAAAAAGAAACATCTGGCGGAATATTGCAAAACTAAATAGCATAATTGGCAACATTTCAGTGACACGATTGGGTATAAAATGCACATCTGACTAGGGGTTGGGGGGGGGGGGGCATGTACAAATTATGGAACAATTTCAGAATAATGTTCCTCAACGTTTGACTTTGAATATCTCATCATCTAGAGTACATAATATCCTCAAAAGATTTAGAGAATCTGAAGAAATCTCTGTGTAAAAGAGACAGGGCAGAAAATCAATACAGGCGACACTGCATTAAAAACAGGCATGAATCAGTCGTAGAATGGGCTCAGGAGCACTTCCAGAAATCCTGAGTAAAGTCATACCTAATTGGAGGTATACTGTAGTGCCAGCTTGACTTTTTTTATTTTTTAATAAATAAAATTGGTGGGAAATGTTGACAGTGCCACTGAATTGCTCCGTTTTTCCTTTATTCAAACTCCCACTAACCAAGTTGAGATCATTCATCAACCTCCCAAAGAGTCCTATATTAAGTAATAATCTTTAGGTATTATAGTAGTGTAACAAATAGCAAAAATAATATATTGGCAGATCAAAGGATCTTGAATATACAAGGTGATGCAAAAAAAACCCAAAAAAAAACATCAAGCATCTCAAAGATAAATAAATAAAAAAGGTTAAAGAGAATCAAATCATTATTTGCACACACTAAACTTAGTGATACAGGAGAGATGGTGCTGAGGTCTAACCTCAACTTGAACACAACTTGAGCTTGAAGAACTTGATGTGTGGTTTCAGTAAGATGGAGCTACGGCACACGCACAGCTCGAAGATCTTTGGATGTGCTGATGGAAATGTTTTGGGAGATGGTGATCTCGTTGGGTGGTGGCCCGTTCCTCTGACCTCGCCCCTTTGTTATTTTTTTTTCCTGTGACGCATAATCATGAGTGTATACCCATCGACCCCGAACTCTTCAGGCCCTTAAGGTCGCTATTCAGCAGGAGATCGCCATTGATCCACACGACATGACCCGTCGAGCCAAGGGAGCCTTCAGAAATCACCTCCAAGAGTTTACAGACGATGATGCCACCATGTCTTCTTTAAATAAACAACTTTACGGAATGCAGTTTCATGCGTGCTAATAATAATTTGATTACCAGAATCGTTCATGTTTTTATTTATCATCGTAATGTGGGAGGTTTTATTGGGTCGCCTTGTATATGGACATGGTCCTGTTGTCAAATCTAACCAACTGAGACATTTCTTTATCCTGAACACTAGGTGTCGTCACACTACAAGCTGTAGATCCATAATATAACCCAAACCTAAACATCTGGATGGCCTTGTCGTTGGGACATTCAGTCGAACAGCACCAAAGATCTATTATCTGTTGTAATTTTTTAAATAGGATATCAGAGCTCACACAAAGTTAGGCAACACAATAAGACATAATGAGGATGATGATGATGATGATGATGATGATGATGATGATGCCTCCAAGTGTAAAACTGAAAGTATACTTCCTGTCATGCAAGGGTTGTACAAGGTCATATTAATGTGTAACAGAAGTGCTGCTGATCATGTTGGTGGAAAAAAAATGTAAAGAAAAGAAAAAAAGAAAGAAAAAAAGAAAGCCTGAGTAAATATTTAACAGGAAGTCTCGTGGGAGAGTCAGCTAAGGAGAGGATCAAGGGCTTTCCTATCGATCACACACTTGCCCGGAGTGGATGAGTGAACCTACTCTTCATCTCGCTCTCTCAGGGAGTATACGGTTTGTGTCCCGGCCGGAGGCTCGGAATAAACTTAGTAACACTAACACTCAGTGCTGTCTTTAACAATTTCATCTTTCAAAAGGTTCCTATGTTGATTGTATGCGATGATGTATTAGAAGCTTATTGTATAAAGTTATATCAATTTACTACACCTGTATTCATTTTCAATGAGAGAGAGAGATGGGGGGGGGGGGATCAATATTCTCCAGCTTCTGACGTATTATCTTTCCCAGGTGTCAGGTATTAGAGTACAAACCCAGGAATCATTTCGTTTTTTTTCCTGTTTGGGTGTCTGGGGGTTTTTTTTTTCCTGTTTTTTTTTCTGGAGTTACTTTTAGCATGTCGCGCCTCACACCAAGAAGGTCCTGGGTTCGAGTTCTGTGTACACCCTGAAACTCGTTAGTTCCACGGAGGAAACCCACGCAAGCACAAGGAAAGTATGCAAGCTCCGCACAGAATCGCCCTAGTCAAGCCCGGAGTTCGATCCCAGGACCATCTTGTAGTGAGGCGTATGCTAACATGCCACCCCATTTATAACCAAATATAAAAACAACGGTTTAGTGGTTGGCACGCCCGCCTCACCGCAAGAGGGTCCTGGGTTCGAGTACTGTGTACACCCTGAATAGCTCGCCAGATCATTACAGAGCCAACACACACAACCGTTTACACTCACGTCCACACTTAGGGGCAATCTGGGACAGCCAGTAAGCCTACTGTTCATGTCTTTGGATTGTGGGAGGAAACCATGTCGGAGTTCCATGGCGGAAACCCACACAAGGAGAGCATGCAAACTGGTGGTCTTCGAGGTGGTCTCACCAAGATGGCTGCCACCCGGCTTCAGAATTGAGACACTAATGTACAATTTAGTCTCTTATTTATTTATTTATTTTCTTGATTGAGATCAAGGCGTGGCTGCTTGGTTGAAGTGGAAACCTACACCCACACCAGCGCTTTGCAGATGAGATTGAACACCCCTGCAATAGACTGACAAAAAGTACATGTACACGTGGTGTCCACAATTAGTGAGACCAGAGAGATCAGTCCAGTCCACTTGCTGCACAATGCTTACGATAGCTCCGCCCCAGTTAGGGGCATCAGGTGATGGTAAGGATCGGAGGCCAGTTTCCTGCAACAGGCTGATGAAGTGGCATTTGGTGGAAAATATATATAAATATTTATATATTCTTAGCATTAAATACTTTCATTCCAAATTTTGTTGCTTTAGGAACAACTCAAGCTGGACTGCTAGGGTTCGCTATTGGTTTAGCTTGGCGTCATGATTATATTTGGGTTTTTCTTATAGTGATGTAACTACTAATAGTATATGAGCTGGTATCCAACATAACATTTATTTCCACCCAGTGTCGGGTTCGTTTCTCAACGACGTCTTGAATCAATGAGGGAAAAACTGAACCACTCCATAAAGTCTGCTCCAGCACATCACGATAACTTTCAAAAGGGTTATGGTCAGGACTCTGGGGTGCCAATACATATGTGAAAATGATTCCTCTTCCTCCCTGAACCACTCTTTCCAAAAGTCCATAGATGTGATAACCTGCTCATTCAATACATTCAGGTCATCAGCTGACTTCATTTTATTGCCATATTAATGTTGCTGAGCCTCGACCGGACCAACTGGAGCAGCAATGATATGGAGATTACATGCTGTGATCAAGGATAAATGCTCTCCGTGAAAATATTAGAGCGTGGGACTTTTTTGGCCGGGCCGTGTATTTCTAAGTAAGTACAGGTCTTGGTGTTCTCGGAGTTGATTATTAAGACACTACTGTGTGTTCTAGATGCAAGAGTGTAAAAGTGTGTGATGTGTGGCCATATAATTCTTCAAAAACTTTTGAGGAGCTTTTATGTGTGTGTGTGTGTGTGTGTGTGTGTGTGTGTGTGTGTGTGTTTGGCAGCCTGTATGTTTGTATGTGGTTTTCACACATGTGCTGACTGCTCACATATCCACAGCTGCTCAAGCCGACAACTACAAATGCTCTAAGAGTTCAACCGTTTCTGTGCCGGTGACTGAAGGGTGTGAGTTTGAGTCCCAGTGAGCCATGACTGAGCAAAGCCCAGTTCCTGGTTCAGCTCTGACCCTGACTCAGCTGTTTCCCACTTTGAATCAGATCATCAGTTAAAATGAACAATTTCAGTCAGCTGGATAAACCAGGAAAAGGAGGGACAAAGGAAACACTCACCCTTCATCCTCACATCTCCTCCCGTCTTCCCAACGCCCGTCCCTCTTCCGGGACTTTATAAAAAAAAAAAACTAAAAAAAAAAAAACCCCACACAAATCCCACGCGGTCCCTCAGGCCAGGGAATCTCCCTCTCTTGTGCCTGATTGTACACAGGAGACGGATTTAAGATCCAGATGAGTTTCCAAAGATGATTTTCTCACTAGAGACACAGCTGGAGGCAGGATATGACCTCAGCACCCCCTCCTTAACGATACAGGAGACAGGAAGTACTTCTGACCCTTTGATCTTTTCAGTTATTTTTTTTTCTTTTATAAGTTTGAAGATGAGGTTTAAGGGTGGCCTTTAATGTTTGATAGAAATATTACCTTTTTTCGAACATGAAACGTTACGGCTCTTCCTTTCTGTAATACAGTTTGATTGACGAGCTGCAGAGTGAAACGAATAAGGGATCAAACTCAAGAGACTTTTTGTAGGAAATAATCATGGATAGGGTGGGGTGATGAATTTTATTCCTCTGACACCCCAGCAATTCACCAACACCAACTGTTTAATTTATTTAAAAACAAAGACTTTTTTATTTTTTCCATCCACTACTTACTTTATTAGATTAAAGTGGCTTTGCATCATCTGCTACACCTCTCTCTCTCTCTCTCTCTCTCTATGTTAGCAAGACAAACTCCTCAACCCTGAATTTTTTTGCCCTGATAAAAATCAATAGTGCTGTGGAGAAGTGCCAGTGCTTTACCTGTCCACATTTTAATTATACAATATAATGCTATGAGTGGCGTAGTGGTTAGCACGTCTGTCTCACAGCAAGAAGGTCCTGGGTTCGATTCCCGTACTCCGGTGTTTCTGTATGGAATTTGCATGCATAGGTTTCCTCCGGGTACTCCGGTTGCCTCCCATAGTCCAAAAACATGCAGTAGGCTGATTGGCTGTTCCAAATCGGCCCTAGGTGTGAGTGTGAATAGTTGTAGGTGTGTAAGCCCTTGCGATGGCCAGGCGAGCTGTACAGGTTTATATTTAGAATAACTATTTTAGTATATCCTACACAGAAACCTCAGCAGAAAAAGCACACCAACACCAGATTTTTATGGTTTACTCACTCACTTAATCCTCCAGGCCAACACTCACGCCAAGGAGCAATTTGGAACAGCCAATCAACCTAATTCGCATGTTTTCAGGCTGAATGAAACCGGAGTACCTGGCGAAAACCCACACAAGCAAACGGACAACATGCGAACTCCACGCAGAAACCTCCGAGCGCCGGAATACGCTGCCGAATTTTATGCTTTGTTTTATTAATTTATTTTTTTAATCATAGTGCAGAAGAGTGGTGTAACTGTGCGTCTTTAACTCCCTTTAAGAGTGTTACTATATACTACATGGAAACGTAAAGAAAAGCAAACTAAACAAGGTTTATATCAATTGTTTTTTCATGTTCTAACCATTACAGGCAGGTCAGATGAGCCGTCTGCACTCCAAGCCGAGGTAAACGCTGTGTAGCTAATGGTATCTATGTATAGCGTTTAGTATGTACTACATGGAAATACAAGAAAAACAAACTAAAATGAAATTTTTATTTTTCTATTTAAGAATATAGTAATGTTGACGTCATCTGCTAGGAATGACCGTGACAAACCGTCATATTGATTCAAGAAATATCCACTCAGGATAATGTTTTTTAAAATCCCCTGATAGTGGACCAAACAGATCTTTCTGTCTCCGTGTAGTATATACAATATGGTATATACCATAAGCTGAATGGGGGATGGAGGGTTGGACAGGCTAGCGTGACATAGACGTTTCATCAGACAACTCTACTGAAGATTCTCATTTTTGTTGTTGTTTTTTTTAAGCCGGTCCCTAGACTAGTCTTATTTGGGACGTTTTCCTGTAACCCAAGAGGCACGGCTCAGAGGTCACCCAGCATTAGCGAATCAGCCTTCTCCCACATCCTTTATTTCATCATTTCCATCCTGATCAGCGCTCCTGTATGAAAGAAAGGTGTCGACTCCAGCACTCTGATAAGATTTATTTAACATGCTTCCAAAAAGCCATTAGACAGTGAAAACTTTCAAGAAGGGAGGGGAAAGAAAGACTTTCTTTTCAAAGCAGGCTCGGTTGCTGTCCTTATTATCCTGCCAAGACTCGTATATCTCTGACAAACACTCACACACGGCTCCGGCCCATCGGAGAGCAGGAAATCTGTGGGAGTGAAATAGTTTTGGTGGGGTTTTTTTTTTGTTTATAATTCCCGTCACAAACTCCAGCTTGATTTAGAGACAATGTAGGTCCTGTGCTTTATTAGCGCATACAATGATGGAGTGATCGCTCCCACACGGACGTCCTGCTGTTCTTCATTTAATACCAGGCGGTTATTGCATCCATGCGGCTCAAAAGACGAGCGCACTGGACCGTTAATGCACGCACTAGGACAGACCGAGTCATGAAAGAAAATGACTTCCACTGTAAGGAAAAAAACCAAATCTGGTAATAATGTAAGATGGGAATCATCAGGCAGATGACAGTTTGGCATCACACTGTGCTTATAACATGCAGGTTATCAGCGTAACAAGCTAGATGGATTTATTTATATTTAATTCTGCAGACAGTGATCCATCCTGAACAACTTACATATCGATCTTTACAATTACATCTGACTTTTAATGATGATTAATATTTAAGACTTTCTCAGTTACGTTCACTGGGGCACGATGGTGTAGTGGTTAGCATGTCCGCCTCGCAGCAAGAGGGCCCTGGGTTCGATTCCCGGGCTCTGTAAAGTTAGTACATGCACATGCACTGACTGGCTGTTCCAAATTAGCATTAGCCGCGAACGTGAATGATTGTGTGTGTTGCCCCGTGATGGTCTGGTGGGCTGTTCAGGGAGTAACCCGCCTTCGTCCAGAGTCAGCTGAGATAGGGTTCCAGTCTCCTTGCAACCCTAATAGGATTAAGTGGTTCGGCAAATGAATACCCACCATGCAGTTCAGTGGTAGCACCAATGGGACGAAAAAAAGCCATGCAGCAGGGCTTTAGTTTATTACTCTAATATCTCACTCGTCATCTCATAGTTCGCTAACTAGCCGAGCTGAGTTATGTAACTCAATGCAACTTTGTCGTATTGCCACAGTGAATTCTGGGAAACGGAGTCCAACATTTGCAGCAATGACTCAAATAATAAATTAGAAAAGATGCTAGTGGATGTATGGTGTTTTCCTTTAAAATATTCATACAAACCAATTTGTGACATCACACTGGTGAGGTCGTGGAAACTGTCCCCTTATAGCTCCAGCCTCTTCGATCCTGAGCTCGGGTTACTGTCAGTGTGGTGTTTTTAAGTGCATTTTCTGTGTAGATGTGGGTTTCCTCCAGGTTTCTCCTAACATCCAGAATATACCTGTAAGTGAATATTATAACTGTACATTATTATTATTATTATTCATTTATTTTTTAATGTTTTTTTTTTTTTTTTACAGGAAATTAAGGAAAAATCTTCCAAACTAAAATCAGGCTAGCAATCTAGTGAACTTTATTGCACTTAAGAACTCGAGAGAACATGAAGGCGGCGATAATAGATTTCTTCACTGTCCGACGTGAACCTTTGAGAGAATATTTGCCTTCATGGTCACATTTAGAGGCTTCTCCGAGTACTTACTTTCTGTGGTGAAGATACATTTAGCTAAGCTTCAGTTCCTGACAAAAGCCACAAGCATCAGCTGTGGTTTCTACCATTAACACTGATGCAACGAATTTTGTCATTTACTGGAATTGAAGAAAAAAGGGAGGAGGGGGGATAGATAAGCCTGATCAATTCAAGGAGAAAGAAGGGATTTCTTACTCCTGACACCCTTCTGTCTTTCTTTCGTTTGCAAAGTTATATTACAGTATATTACAGTTTTTAGCTGTCGATCATCCAACCCGAGTCAGCTAGTGCGAGATCATCTTTACTTTTATTTCTTTTGTTTCAGAGTCAAATCTGGACTTGTTTTGTTGTTTTATTTCTTCTGATGATGCCACACGTATCACATGGCAGTAATTGCGAAATGTGATGCCCTATAAATTAGATCCTGCATCAGTTCCACTGTATTTCTCAGCGTAATGCTCTGGTAATCGAATCGTATTGGACATCAGCTCTGTTTAGGGGAAGCAAATATCGACTGCTTCTTTGAAAAAAAAGAGGGGGTGGGGGGGCTGAGCAAAGTATAGACCATCTCTCGATTTGGTCAAGGACACCAAAGCTAGTGCGTCTTTGTGAAGCATCCTGTCTTTCACTGAACTTTTGTGTATGGAAGGAATGAAACATATAGAGGAGAATAATCTGATCAGTGGGATGATGTCATGCAGTAGTTTAGTAATTAAAAAGACAGAATATACGTGGCCCTTCTGCTTCTTAATATACGGTAATATGCCTCTTATAATATGGTAATATGACTACAAACTTAATATAATAATAATAAACAACATACTGTGCATTTTATATTCATTCATTATATTTAACTTATCACTTTTTAATTCATAATTAAAGAGGAAAAAATTGGATCAAAATCCTACTGGTGGAGTACTATTACTATCACTATTATTATTTTTATTTTTTATATACATATATGATGTCAATACTCCATATTATATCATAAATAGCAAATAGTAAGTATATATATATATATATATATATATATATATATATATATATATATAT
>JAOUQZ010000022.1:12102322-12123315 GCA_028564935.1 Neosilurus hyrtlii
TACGCCAATAGATCGACCAACTCCTGGACACACACACACACACACACACACACACACACACACACACACACACACACACGGATTCTGTGTCTGTTCATTTTAAATGGAATGCAAATCAGAGAGCATTACGCGCACACACACACACACACACACACACACACACACACACACACACACACACATTTAAGCTCATCTTCCTGAGTGTTATGTTTTAAATCACAGTACACTCACCTCTCTGATGGCCGCGTAAGCTGTCTCTGCTGTGTTAAGCTCTCTGTAAGCCATGGCCATGCCAGCCAGACACGCCCACAGGGCCTCATCCTGTAAAACACACCCACTACTTTCAATCAATCGACAAGTAGATACCCAAGACTTATATATCGGTTGGGGGGGGGCTTTAGGTTTAACGTTCAATAATTCTGAACCACTTGGCCGTAATCTTATAAAAATGTACTGGATTTACCAAGCAGTACTTCTTAGAATCAAATCAAAATTGAGATATAAAACACATTCCTGCCTAATGTCACTTAAACAAGTGGTCAATCGGTCCACCACTGAGCGAATTCCAAATTGAATGGTCCATAGCGTTAGAGTGGTGGCCACTTGTCTTTTTTGTTAAAATTCAGGAACCACGTCGGCTTGTGTGAGACGTTGCACAGTCCTGATGACGCAGATGTCCGGCACTATAATATTTGAGACTAAATTTTGATTTTGCTCTCATTCAAAGGCTATTTCAGATAATAACTTGATCTTTGCAGGAATTACTAAAAACATCTGCTTTGGTAAATTCGGAAAATAATTATAAGATTATGATCAAGGGTTGCAGAATTATTGAACGTTATAGTTTGTCCCATTTTTTTGCCCACTTGATAGATGGATAGATAATTTTTTTTACAGATGTAAACGCTTCCCATTTAAACTTCTTCCTCTGTAGTAAGCAACTAAGCAGAAGTGCAACTAACAGATGATGTCGTCCCATCTGTCCATGGTATAATAAAGACTAATAAAAGTAGTACATGTGTGGCGGTTTGGGAAAACCACTTGGATGTTGCTGTGGCTGAATTTTGGAAAGCGGACAAAAATGGTTTCGGTCCATTTTATTCCCTTGTCCATAACACACTTTAATGTTTTTTTATTTGCTAGGTCTCCTGCAAGGAAGCCAGTTGAACATCGGCAATGACACAAAACAGTCAGTCCGCCTGACACAAAAGTTTGCAGTAAAACTTTGCTTTATGGACATGACCTGAAATAATTTGTATTGATTTCCAGGCTGAGGCGTTTCTGTGTGGAGTTTGCATGTTCTCCCTCTGCTTGCATGGGTTTCCTCCAGGTACTCTGGTTTCCTCCCACACTCCAAAGACATGCATGTCAGGCTAACTGGCTGTTCCAAATTGCCCCAAGGTGTGAGAGTGTAAGTGTATATACACGTGTGTGTGTGTATGTGTGTGTGAGTTTGCCCTGAGATGGTCTGGCGAGCTGTTCAGGGTGTACCCCGCCTTCGGGCAGAGTCGGCTGAGATAGGCTTCAGTCTTTTTGCAATCCTAGTAGGAGTAAGAGGTCTGGTAAATGAATGAGTGAGTGATTATTATTAGGAGATCCCTGAAATAACCTCTAACTCAAGTCACTATTGTTCGAAACTGTTAGATTTTTTTATTAATACTAATTAATCATTACGTCATATGATACTGTATTGAATAGACAGTGAAGTAAAATGCCAGGCACAGGACAAATCACTGAACTTTGCCGAACTGCTTAATGCTATGAGGGTGACAGGTAAGCCGGAGCCTATCTCAGCTGACACCGGACGAAGGCGGGGTACACCCTGAACAGCTTACCAGGCCATTGCAGGGCCAACACTCAAACACACACTCTCATACCGAGGGTCAATTTGAAACGCCACGTGAGCACAGGGAGAACATACAAACTCCACACAGAAATGCCCTCGGCGAGCCCGGGACTCGAACCCAGAAAGTGCTTGCTGTGAGGCAGACGTACTAACCACTACACCACCGTCCTGACCTCGGTAGGACAAATCCCAAACCCCAAATCACTACAGAAGACTACAATACAATACACTACAGCCAGAATAGTAAAGCTGATGTGCAGCATCTTCCAGCTGTGCATGTTTCTTCTTCTTTTTTTTTTTTTTGGTTTTAAAAAAAAAAAAAAAAAGTTGTAAAAAATGTCGTGTGGGGTCTAAGATGGCGCTGATGCTGAATGATATCATGACCTGACGGAGGGATAATAAGGACAGGATGATCATTAGACTGGCGTCTCTGCTGGGACGGGGGATGTTAATAGACCCGGGTTTTGTCTCTGTGTGAGGCTCGTTACAGTGGTGCTGCGGGGCAGATCGATTAATTAAGTGCAGAGAGGGAGAACAGACAGTGCAGAAAATGTGAATTCAGGGCAGGAGCAAGACTCCCTCTCCTTCACCATATCCGAGGCATGGAGTCGCTGCGTTCATTTAGTGACTGAGGATTTCCAGCGTTAAGCCACTGCGCTGTGGTGTGTTGTGTTTGCAGCCCAGGAAAATACAGACCACTGTTCTGTCACTAGACTGACTTTTACCCAGCTTCCTCCTGACCAGGCCACCCTCCTCTTCCACCTCCACCTCCTCCTCCCTGTTCACTCCCTCTCTGGGAAGAACCTCACCACAACAGCGTTTACCAGAAATGCAGAACCACCAAAGCACCACTGACCACCACCGGACTCCACCTGCTCAACCATAAACATCATTCACCAAGAGCCGAGATGTACGATTTGTTTGTGAAGTTACAAAGCACATCAATTAAAAAAATAATTAGTGCAATTACAAAAAAAGCTTTAAACAGGGTGGAGACAACAAAACACAACTGTAGAATATAAATCTGCAATTATACAGGCATGCAGGTAAGAAACAAGTGAGCAAGCAACCAGATATGTACGTAAGCAAGTAAACAACAAAATAACTCAGTAAGAAAGGAAGTAATTCAATAAGTATGAAAGTAAATTTAAAATCAATTCAGTAAGTAATAAATAAGTAAATAAAAAGAGACGCTCGTTAATAAACAGGTCAATAACTGAGTAAATAAACAACCAATTAAAATGAAGATCAGCTTCTTTTAATTCTTTTCCATTTCCTATGTAAAGTGACTATTGAAAGACATTATATAAATATAACTTTTTTCTCTATTATTGTTGTTGTTGATGTTGTTATTAACAAATTCACAAGTAAACAAGTGAATTAAGTAAGTAAGTAGAGAAGTAAGAAATTGAGTCCGTAAGAAAGAAAGTAAAGTAAGAAAGTTAATGTACACTCACAAGATACGAATCATAATTCCGATTTGAAGCGATGATATTCAGAGATTATTCCGTTTCAGACGATTTTGTTCCGATATGTACCGATGTTCTCCGATTGTTTCTCGATGTAATTCCGATGTTATTCTGATGTTTCGTCTGGTGTCATTACGATCTATACCAATCTCACTCTGACTTGTACCGATGTTGTACCCACGTGTCTCCAATATTGTATAAATATGAGAAAGTGACCGGAATGTCTCAATGTTGCTCACTTTTTTCCCCAAATTTTATACCAGTGTACTGATGTTACCACCCCACCCCCACCCATGTACTCCGACCACAACAAACACTGAATTTTTCAACACTCCCAAAATATTTAACTCTTCCCCGAAAATTTCCTCCGATGTCCTCTGATGTTTTCTGATGTGAACCTATGTGCACTGATTTCCTCCGATGTAGCGTTGGAATATGATCAGGGCACATCAGGTTCATGATCGGTATCATGCACCTTTAGTATGCAAATTAGAACACAGTAAGTGATGGCGTATTGGCCAGTGTGGTAGACGTACTGATAGCAAGACAGCAAAAATATCAAGCAAGCATGTTTAAATATAGGAATATAAACTTATTTAACCTATTTCTGAATATTATCATTCTGAAAATTCCAGCGTCAAATGAGGTCAAGCTTGAATTTACAAAATAAAAGTCCAGAAATAGATTAAATATTTGTAAAATTGTTTTTTAAGATAGATAGAATATCATAATAAATTAGATGTTTGTCTTTTCTGTTGTGAACAGGGTTTTATAACAAATACCAAATTCAATTATTTTATATAAAAGATTTGCAAAGTAAATAAAAGAAATTGATGCAACCAAGTAATTGTTACACAAAATGGAAACTAATAACAAATCACACAGTATGTGTGTAGCATTCTTTTCAATAGCATCTGCTTACAGTAAATCATCAGGTGGCATTACTTATCTACCAATGATCCAGGTAGTCAGGGGAACACTTTACAGGAAAGCTATGGCAACAGCATAGAGAGAGTGTGTGAGTGTAACAGAAGAGATAGTGTGAGTACTAACAGTTGTGTAATGCCATACTGGGACTCCCTTCAGGGTCTGTGGTTAAAGTGGAGGAATACAGGGAGGGTGAGGAGGGAGTGCACAGCCGTCTGCCGTGTGCATTAATTGCTGGATGGAGGTTGGTTGTGTACGGTAAATGATGACACAGGAACTAATTAGGAATAGATTCAAACCACACTGGCACTACCTCACAAAGCCACTGTACCGTCAGGCAATCCGGTGCGGATGCTCCATCTGCCCAAGGCTCATACAAACACCCAATTAAAACTGTTCCCTGACTTATTTATTTATAATACGGAGAAGGACTTAGTGGAGCATTTAGTGAAAACTGGAAAATCCAGAAAATTGGAATAGGCCACAGAATCAGTCAAACAAAACATACAATAGAAAACAAACAAACAAACAAACAAACAAACAAACAAAAAAAACATGAATTCTAGGGAAATCATGAAGTGTGAAAGAGAGACAGGATGTAGGTAGACAAGAAAGAGATGGGTAAAGGCTATTTTTTTTACATTATTTCCCAGTATTTTTAATAGAACTATTGATGTAATGTTTAGCAATCAGTGCTGTTGACTTCACATTAACCATGCAGGTATATATATATACACACACACACACACACACACACACACACACACACACACACACACACACACATCACTGAATGGGCTCCCGAGTAAGTGCACCACCATCAACAGGTTTGAATCCAGGTTGATGGCATAGCCATCCGCGACCAGGAGTCCATGGGACCTAATTGGCCAAGCTCTCACAGAAGGGAGGGGTGGCATACATGTACCTCCCTGTCACTCACAGCGATCACCAGCCAATCAGAGGAATCTGAGAGCCTTTTCGTATAAGGAGCAGATAACACTTTTCCCTCCAACTGTGTTAGGCCGCCCCTGAATACGCAAGCAGAGCAGTTCATAAAGATGTAGGCGGCAGCATTGTGTCATGGAGGGGACGTGTGCATACTTACGCTCCTTCCTGGTTGTGGTGTAATAGGGAGGCAATACTTAATGGGTGGAGAAAGAAATAAGTCGCACACTTTAATATTTTCATGGAGAGCATTTATCCCTGATCACAGCATGTAATCTCTATGGCATCGTTGGTCCAGTTGGTCCGGTCGAGGCTCAGCAACATTAATGCAGCAATAAAATAAAGTCGGCTGATGAGCTGAATGTACTGAATGAGCAGGTTATCACATCAATGGACTTTTTCTTCCCTGATGGTACGAATATAAAATGGGGACCCAAATAATGAGCGAGTGGTTCAGGGAGCACGAGGAATCGTTTTCACAGATGTATCGGCACCCCAGAGTCCTGACCTTAACCCTATTGAAAGTTTTCAGGATGTGCTGGAGAAGACTTTATGGAGTGGTTCGTTGTTGTTAGCCTTGCTTACAGCATGTAATCATCATTCCATCGTTTCAACAAACTTAAGCAACATAATAATTTCCATCCAGTCTTGAATCGATGAGGGGAAACGATGAGAACGAGGCTTAAGCCTGTGAGCTGGAGTGGTTTTACTGGGAAAGCTTTATATTCAACCAAAATGAACTGATAATGGAAGATAAAACACATCAGCTATTCACTAGTGAAAGGGCACCTTTACTCTCAGCCAGTACTTGGTTTTGGTTTAGTCTTGGCTGGAGACAAAAGCCACTTCCTCTAGCGTCTTTATACGGAAGGCCTTTTCTTCCACAGGATAGAACATTCATTCATTCATTTTCTAAGCCGCTTAATTCTAATTAGGGCCGTAGGGAGGTAGGCGCCCATCTCAGCTGACTCTGGGCGAGGGCGGGGTACACTCTGGAAATCTCGCCAGGCCGTTGCAGGGCCAACACACACACACAACATAACCATTCACACTCACACCTAGGGGCGATTTGAAACAGCCAGTTATCCTACTGTGCATGTTTTTGGACTGTGGGAGGAAACCGGAGTACCCTGAGGAAACCCACGCATGTAAGGGGAGAACATGCAAACTCTACACAGAAACACTCGAGCCCGGGAACTGAACCCAGGCCCTTCTTGCTGTGAGGCGGATGTGCTAACCACTGCACCACTGTGCCACCCCACAGGATATATTAATTAAGTTTATTTACACACAATTAAATTAACTCTTACACTTTTACTCCTTTAACACACACACACACACACACACACACAGAGCGAGTCACTCTCTCTGGGCATGTACAGACCTATATATGTGTGTGTGTGTGTGTGTGTGTGTGTGAGATTCTCAGTCTAAGGCCTAATCTATCCGGGACTTTCCCAGGCTCGGAAAAGCTCAGCCATGTGTCCAGTGTCCGGCTTGTCTCTCTTTCCAGCTCACAATGTGCAAGCAATTTAAATCTCTACTAATGGTAGAATTAATTTGAAATCATTAGCCCCAGGCCACATTAAATCAGTTCCCCTCAGTCTGTGTATTTCATTCTGGGTCAGATCACTCACGCCATAACTACTGTATATAGAGCAAGAGCCGACCAGTCTCCACTTTCCCACCACAAGATGGACAGGCTATCTCCACGCTACAGCCTGTAATGTTTTGTCTTCTCATTATCCCTTTTTTTCTAAAGCATTACTGTGTTTTATCAAACTGTCAGTAAAGAAAATAAGTACAGTTACATGGCTGTTTAAAAGGACCCAGGAGGCATGTTACACTCACAAGCACTTCTGTTTGTATTATAAACTGCTACATAAAATACTGATGAGATTTCAGCAAATTACATCATTCAAGACACCAGCATACTTTACTAATGTACATAAAAAGAAAAACACACAGAGAAAGACAGAAAAGACAAGAGAAAGAAAGAGAGAAAGAAAGACAGAAAAAACTGTGTTCTTATTTTGTTTTCTAAAGTATTTATATGAAATACTGATGACAGGGAAACAAAGACAAAAGAAAGAAAGAAAGAAAAAAAGAAATTCTCTTGTATTCAATATTTTTTAATTACAAACTGCTATAAACAATAATGATGGAAGAAACAAGAAAGAAAAAGAAAAGAGAAAAAAAAGCAAAGAATAAGAGTGAAGAGAAAGACAGAAAAGGGGAAGGAAGAAGTACAGACTAGAAAGAAACAAGAAAGAAAGAGAGAAAGAAAAGAAAATCTAGTATTCAATCGTTGTATCATAATGAATTGGTATATAAAACACTGATAAGAGAAAGAAAGAAAACAGAAAAAATAAAAAAAAAGAAAGAAAGAAAAAGAGAAAGGAATTAAAACAAGAAACAAAGAAAGAAGGGAAGAAAAGAATGAGGAAAAACTGAAAAAACATTTTTTGTTCATTATTTGATTTAACATGCTATATAAAATTATGATGTAAGAAAGAAAAAAGAAAGTAAATGAAACAAAGAAAGAAACAAGAAAGAGAAAAGAAGTGAGAGTGAAAAAGAGTAAGAGAAACGGGGGAAAACAAAGACACAAGGAAGAAATAAGACAGGCTAAAGAGCGAAAGGCAGACAAGGAAGTAAAAAAAGAAAAAGAAAGAAGAGTAAGAAGAAAAAGAGGCAGAAAAGGGGGAAGAAAGAAAGACAGCCTAGAAAGAAACAGCACAGGCAAGAAAAAAGAAAGAAAGAAAGAAAGAAAAGTTCTATCTATCTACAATCCTGTTCTGATATAAATCCACTGATTGGAAAGATTTCATGCAACAACCAGCACAGAGTAAAGGTGAAGAAGCTTCCTGAGATTCTCAGAGACTACATGATTAAACAACATCCAGAGCAAAGACCATAAACATCCCTGTCACTATGACTGATTCCATAATACACAGGTACAACATTCATGGAACTACAAATAGAGGCTCCGGACAGGTGCACCACGCAAGAATTCCCAATGCGCTCTCAGTACCATGGAGGACTTGCAGGGCGACCCGAAATTAGCAAGAATGGTACTACAGTCATGTCTGTTCCTACAGCCTATGCAGGTCCGGAGAACACAAAGATGCAAAAGATATCAGCAGTCTTGTGGAACTATACGTGCACCCTGGTCAGACGAAACAAAAATAGAACTTCTGGTCATGTGTGGAGAAAGAAGGGTTGTGTGTATGCTCCTATGAACACCATATGCACAGTGGGAACATTATGATATAGGGATAGTTTTCTTCAAACTGCACTGAGACATTACATAAACATGAATGGATTAATATACCATTACATATAAGAAGAGAATTTAATCTCCTCAACAGTGAAAAAAGACTCTGGGGAGAAGACGGAAGCTTCGACAAGACAACGAGGCCGAACTTGCCGCCAGAAGAACTCTAGAAGGACTTGTATATCCTAGACCACCTCCGGCCCTGAATCTTATTGGAAATTTATAGAAGAGGTTGACATTTAAGTCCATCACAGGGAGAACACTGGGATCTAGAGGATTGTTTGCCAAGAGGAATAGAGCAAAACGCAACTCCAATTCTGTCATACGCTAATTATTTCCCACCATTAATATAATTGCCAACATTAGCCCTGCAACATACTTATGTTGGTAATATGTATTAACCTAACATTGTGACAACAGGGTGGATATATGCACTGGAAGTACAGTGGGTAAAGAAAGGAATCTAAAATGAAGACACATACAGAAAATGTTACAGAAAAAATATTTTGACAGTTCCTTGCCACCCATAGTTGATTGTTGGCTTTCAGTTACACTTGCATGCAGTGGAACGCTTTATAAACGATTTGTTTGTTTATTTATTTAATTTGTAAAAAATTTGCACAGGTGGACGATAATTAGGTTGGTATGCAAGGTGATTAGCTATATCTGATTGAGATTACAAATACTTTTTAGGTGGGGTGAAATGATTTGATCTCCTCTGTGATTCTGTTTTTCTTTCTGAACTGTTGCTGTTCACTTAAGGTTGAATGGTGGAATAGCAGTTAGCACGTCAAGCTCAAGGCCCAGACCCGGGCGTTTCCGTGTGGTGTTTGCATGTTCTCCCTGTGCTTGCGTGGGTTTCCTTTGGGTACTCCGGTTTCCTCCCACAGTCCAAAGACATGCACATTAGACTAAATGGTTGTTTCACATTGCCCCTAAGTGTAAGTGTGATTGGTTGTGTGTGTTGGCCTTGTGATGGTCTGGCGACCTGATCACGGTGTATCCGGCCCCTCCATTGTCCGATGACACAGGCTCCATCCTCCCCGTGACAATAATAGAATTATTAATGAATATATCTTCATTTAAGGCACTTAAGCAACAAAAAATGAATATTTTAAATGGGGGTGTTTATTTTCTATACTTATTGTATTTGCCCCTATTTTAACCATGCAAACCGCCTCTCCTGTGTTAGTGCAGACAGG
Organism: Neosilurus hyrtlii; assembly: GCA_028564935.1. Classification (NCBI taxonomy): domain Eukaryota; kingdom Metazoa; phylum Chordata; class Actinopteri; order Siluriformes; family Plotosidae; genus Neosilurus; species Neosilurus hyrtlii. The sequence continues at coordinate 12,111,989 of JAOUQZ010000022.1, forward strand.
TGTACCTTGGCAAAGCGGCACAGGTGGACGGCCTCTTCCCAGCGAGCAGAGGATGTGTACTCGTGCAGCATGGTGGGGTAGGGTGGCACGGTGCTGTACACCAAGGAGCCATCAGCTCGCCTTACTGTCACCTGCGTGCCTGTGTAGTTCAGGATATGTGGAGCACTGCTGAACTCGCTGCAGGACAAATGGGCACATAGTCACTTAATGAAGGACAGACCAAAAAGAAACATTGATTATGCAGTGAATTTTTTTTTTTTTGCGTATTTCTCAAATTAAATTATATATTTTTAAAAAGTTAATGCTAGTATGTGGTTTTGGGAATGAAGGCATGCCTCAGGACTCGATGTTCTGTATTTTTTTTACTCCTAACACTATAGGAGTTTGTGATTTTAAGATCAGTGTTTTATTTCGCTTATTTCGCTGCAATTTGCCAATTATTCCATCCAACGTGTTATGTGTTAGATTTAAAGTGGCGTTGTCATGATTGTTTCATGAAAGGAGCCTTAATAACATTAATGGTGTTAGCAAACAAAACATAGCTAATTATAATATAAATATTTAGGTACCGCCTAAAAGCAGAGTTTTTTTGTTTACAGAAAATAAATATGTACAGTAAGAGAATAAGCAGCGAAGTGCAAGTGCACTCAGTGCCGACGACGGCGGCGTGTGCAGGCCTGTGTGGGCTTGTGAGCGTGGACGCGACAACAAAATCAAGTATGCAGCTCTGATATAAATGCAAATTTGGATTGTGAAGGCTAACAGAAATTAGTTTAGTTCATAGAACCAACTTACTCGGACACTACAGCGGTATTATTTTATTTTTTTTGTATATTTTTTACTTTGAAAGGTGTTCAGCCCAGCAAGTTTTCAGAAATGTTACAATCTATTCACTTTCATGTCACGTTAGGTTTAAAAACTTTATATTCCTTTTAAATTGCTAGTTGAAAGGCTATTTAACAAATAAAGAGTAGTACCTTTGGATACTGAGTACATATTTACATGGCAGCTGAATTTGGGTAAAAATGGTGACACCGCTCCATTAATGTTGTCGAGCGTTTGCTAAAGATTAGTTCATGTTATTGCTTATGTTTTACAGTTGTTCCCACCCCATCTCCCCTTTCCCTGCTTCTCCATTCCTCCTTTCTCTTAAAGGTAGAGCTTGCCAGAGGAACTGAAAGCTGCAAAGTGGAGGATTGAGTCTTTAGCGTTAGCCTCTTTGGCAAGTATGTTTTTTCCCTTGATATTTCTCCCTAATGTTGTCATGGCCAATCCCCACCCACTAGACACTGGACTCTTCCGTATCACACAACAGCTACCAACCACGCAGGGCAATGGTCACCACTTATCCCTTTTTGGAAGCGAACCAAACTCTTGATCTCTAGATCACAGGTATCAAACCCGAACTCATTTTATGTGGCTTCCTGGACGATTCAAAGAATGATTATCGTACATTCTCTGCATCAGCCATTACCATGACGTGTAATGCATCATTCATCCACTAGATGGCAGCAACCTATTCCAATAAACAGCTAGTTATTCATGACTTGAAAAATTTCAAGCTTGTCTCTGTTAAGTGATGTCAGAAAAGGAAAGTGAAGAAATGAAAAAAGGGACAAATTCCTAAACTTATAATTTTGTCATGCAGACTTCATTGTTGCCCTTTTCAAATAGATTTTTAGTGATTATTCAGGTGATAATTTCGAGAAATTCGGAAACGTGGCCCTAAGTGAAAATTAGTTCTAGATGATCAGGTGCAAAATGGTGTTTTTATCCCCCACCATACTGTCATTGATTATTTTCTTATGATATCACATTGCTATGTTTTCCTAAAAAGCTTGACTCGAAGCAACTGGGCTTCTTTTTGTGGTTTTTTAAAGACGTTTCGCTTTTAATCCAAAAAGCTTCGTCAGCTGGAAGTTCTGGTGGAAAGTTCCAGCCTTATATAGGCTGAGCAAAAACTCTCAAGTCAAGTACAAATCACTGTCCTACACATCCATTGCATCACTCGTTGGGGTCCTTTGTCCACTAGGGTTGTTTAACTGTTCTGCATATGGGGTCGTTTGGTCACCTGAATCAAGGTGTGAAGTGGAGTGAAACCTCTTGGGAAGGAGATCCAGAGCTGCTGGTGTAGAGAATCTACACCAATGTATTGCTATGTTTTATTGTTTACGTTCAGCAGCTGTTTATCCTGAGAAATTTCATTCCTTTCTGAAAACTCCAAAATAGCTTAAATATTTATTTATACAAAATTATCGTGACTTATTTTGTTTTTATACAACTGCGCAATTTAGGGTTAACAGCCTTGCACAAGGGGCCAACAGTGGAAGCATGGTGGTAATGGGGAATGAACCCCCGACCTTATGATCACTAACTCAGGGCCTTAACCACTGATCCACCACTGCCCCTTAGGATTAGGCAAGTTGTATTTACTCTGAGGATTAGACAGAGTGTGAAACGCAGCACTGCTTTGTGAGTGTACGTGTGTTTCACCTGGCATCTTTGGTGAAGAGGGTGTTGGGTAACAGGTCCTTGTCTACAAACACAGCACTGGGGTAGTACCACACAGTGAACTGGTTGTCTTGGATTCCACTCAGGATGTTGGCGGAGTCATTCCAGGCCATGGTGTGAACCATGGAGCCTATAAATCAGAGAAGAGAGAGTAAGAGCGAGAGCGAGAGAGAGAGAGAGAGAGAGAGAGAGAGAGAGAGAGAGAGAGAAAGATCAGCTCATTACTAGTAATGGTCTTTCACTGCATTATGGATGTTGAAATACGACTTCAGTGTATGTGAATCGTGACGTGTATAACAACTAAAAGGTTTTACTAAGTACTGAATAAAAAAATCCCATAAAAGAAGTAACACTGGAATGCATTAAAGAACAGCACGTCTTGGATCTTGGCGTAGTGGTCAGCAGCACATCTGTCTCGAAGCAAGAAGGTCGTGGGTTCAAGTCCCGGGCACGGTGAGGTTTTTGTTTGAAGTTTGCATCTTCCACCTGTGCTTGCGTGGGTTTATTTCAGGTACTTGGGTTTCCTCCCACAGTCCAAAGACATGCACATTAGGCTAATCAGTTTTTCCAAAGCAGCACACGGAGTGACATCCATGACGATGACGGTGGCACAGCTGATCAGCTGCGAAAAAGCATCTAACATCATAAAGGGGTGGGTTATTCCTATGCTGCTGTGCAGCTCTTCCAGGAAGGCTGCTCTCTTTGGCATATTAAGAGGATTGGGATGGCAAGCAAAGACAGTGGACCAAAAGAACTTCCGGTTCAGGTGACAATCAAGGAAATGATAAATGAGGGTTTTGAGATGCACCCGGGGCGGCATGGTGGCGTAGTCTCTAGCAAATCTGCCTCACAGCAAGAAGGTCCTGCGTTCGAGACCTGGGATCGGCAAGGATATTTCTGTTTGATGTATGCACGTTCTCCCTGCGCTTGTGTGGGTTTCCTCTGGGTACTCTGGTTTCCTCCCACAAACCATAGACATTAGCACATTAGGCTAACTGGCTGTTCTAAATGGCCCCTAGGTGTGGATGTGAGTGTTGCAGTGGACACTCTGTGGCCAGCTGTTCAGGGTGTACCCCTCCTTCACCTAGTGTCGGCTGAGACCCTGGTCGGATTAAACGGCTTGGCAAATGAGTGATTGCACCCATAGAGAAGTACCAAACTGTTACCTCTACATCACCATACGCCTTGCAAGTTCAGGATGATTTCAACCAGCAGATGGCGTTTTGAGCTACTTTCAACCTATAAAATGATTTTTAAAAAGTGATTATGGTCATGTGATTAATATTAACATCAGCATTGGGGTGCCACTGCAATCCAATCTTATAATAAAACCCACAATGTTTACCGTACCTCTTAAACGGTTTATCCAATGCATCTGAAGGCAACTGAAACACTTCCTAGCTAGCAAGTCAACATAATGTCAGTCTCTTCTTACCAATCTTGTGGATATTCTGCTCTCTGCCCAGCCTGTGGATGGAGGTCAGATAAAGGTCGTTGTTCTTGTCAATCAAGGCGATCTTCCTGTCATTGGAGGCTCCACGCTGGTCAAGAGCAATTTCCATCACCTCCATCTGAAAGACGTATACAATAATTTTGGAGGATGGGGAGGCCATGAGAAATCGGATGCTTCAAGACCTAGCTTTCTACCTGATTTCCAACACAAGCACACTGAGAATGGGACTACCCCGTCAATAATAAAGATTTTTTACCACTTTAAACTGAGAATTGCAATCATCACACGTGCTTAACATGAACACTAAACATGGCTGTATGATGAAGATGAAGATGGCTTTGGGTGTGATACAATTTGGAACCAGCCTTCGGCTTGCCAATGTACGTGGTGAAACGTGCCCATGCAGCTGTGGCTCTTATGATACACTGGCGATGGAGTGGGAGGGTGTGAAATGCATGCAACGCGCAACACTGTGCTGTCATGAAACGCACGCAATACGATTTTACACATCGCGTAAACGCACTACCCTGAGCATAATCCAAAAATTAGTTCAGGGATGGAGCTCAGTGCATATCAAATGTGACATTCCAGAGAGAAACAGCACTAGAGAGAAAAAGTGAGAAAGGGCTCCTTCGGGGTTAGGCTCTGTCATCCTTGGATGGCTTCTGACAGCCGCCCGTGTGCTCGGGTAGCCAGATTCGGGAATTTGTTTCACATCAGTTGCTAATGGAGGGAGCAGAACATCTACGGGGCGCTGTGTGAAGAATAAGACGGAGAATAATGAGCTCGCTAAAGCGGGAAAATAGTACGAGGAAGAAAAATGTACATCCATCACACTTGTACTGGAGATTACTCACGGTGACCTGGTGGAGTTTGTGTGAGGAAAGGTTGTGTGTGTGTGTGTGTGTGTGTGTGTGTGTGTGTGTGTGTGTGTGTGTGTGTGTGTGTGTGTGTGTGTGTGTGCGCAGTGGCATCACTTTGAAATATTCTGTTAATGATCTGGCAACAAAATGCATTAAACAGTAAATAAGTCAGTCCGAGAAGTGCAGGCTGTCGTGGGATGCTATCTGGTTCTCTCTGACACAGACACACACACACACACACACACACACACACACACACACACACGTTACTATCCATGTCAAGACAAGGTTTTGCTAAGGCTGCCATAATTATTGATGCAGTTCACCAACCCTAACCTTAATCAGAGTAACCAATCCTTGGTATTCTGCTCTCTCGTTTGTAAAAATGTCCCAAATAGATATCTGTTACTTGACAAAATATAAACCATGTCCACACACACACACCCACACACTTCTACTGTACTTATGTCATTGTGGGGACACTGACATAATGCATTCTTTACGCCATTACTCTAAACCTTAACCATCATAACAACATGCTGACTTTTACCTTACCCTGAAATGTCATCACTCTTTGGTTAAAAACTTATTCTGGTCCTCAATATGTAGCAAGTACACACACACACACACACACACTGTACTTCTATCATTGTGGAGACACTGACATATTGCATTCCCTACCACCTTACCCTAAACTTTAACCATCACAACTAAAAACCAAACTCCGACCTTCACCCCTACCCTAACCTGAAGCTTCTAACCTGAAATGTCCTCACTTTTCGAAAATGCCCTCAACCTGTTGGTTAAAAACGTTTTCTGGTCCTCAACATGTAGCAAGTACAAGTACACATACACACACACACACACACACACACACACACACTCAGAGAGCAAAAGCAGACTGCGCACACACTCACAGTTCTCACTGGGACCTTGTAATGTCAAGATGAATGTGTGTGTGTGTGTGTGTGTGTGTGTGTGTGTGTGTTTCTGAGCTTGGATTGGGAGTTTGGATGAGTGTATGTGGAAGACAAATCCAGCTGGCTCTAGCTTTAACACTCCCGGGGTTAGAAGCTGCACTTGAGGAGTGCTGGCACACACACACATGCTGACAAACAGTAACTGCTGATCCTGGCTACTCCCATCAACTCTCATCTCAACTCCCCTCCCGCCCCCCCCCCCAACCCCCTCTTTCTCTCTCACTCTTTGTATCTCTCCGTCTTTGACCTTTTCAAGCTTATCCAAGGCTTTGTGTGCACCAACTGTCCTCTGGGTGGCGCTAAAACCTATAGTGATTACTCGACTATGAGAAAATCTCACATAATACGCCATCGCCTCGATATTATGTGGGGTGTCTGGATTTAGAGGCTTAAAATGTTCTCAGATGATTTCATGTCATGTGAAAAAAAATCTATGGAATGAAACTTTTACTATTTGTAGCAAGCACTAATGTAACATCTAACTAAAGCTCGAATTTGAAAATTCAGGACAGTCCTCACAATGCAATGGTTTGGCATGTGACCTCAAATCAACATGGCTGCTCACAACAAGATAAAATATCATACGATTTTAAACTGTTTGTAAGAGTATCCATTATAAATTACTCAATATACATATAGAGCACAGTGCAAAAGTCTTGGCACCCTGTATTTTTCATAGAAAATATGTTATAGACTTTTAATTTATGACTTCAGTTTTAAACAATAGCAGTCTTAGGCTTATTTACTGTTATAATGTAATGAATTGGTAGGTTTTACTAAACAATTTGCAAAACTAGGTACAATTCTTTGGGAGGTTTTGACCATAACATTTACTTCCTATTTTTGCACCAAATTCCAGCAGCCTTTTTTATTAATATTATTATTATTATTTTTTAAGTACTTTATCAAAAAATATTTATAAAAACTAATCTAATTGAAAAGTGTTTGGCACAGTACTGTATATCAGCTTTTAAACTTAGCAGAATTTATTATTATTATCATTATTATTAATTAATTGTTTATTCGTTCATCCATTTAATTATTTATTGAGTTATTTATTTACTTGCACAATTATTTAATTATTTATTTTAAGCTCGTGAAAATATATAAAATATATTTTTTTAAAAAACCACAAATATTTTATATATGTAATAAAAATCTATAAAAAAGTTTCTAACAAAAATAGGGTACCTAATTTTTAAGTCTTTGTGTGTGTGGGGGGGTGTTGTGTGTGTTGAGATTGGTTGTGTGTGTTTGTCTGTCTGTAACTACAATAACTCAAAAATTAGGCCTTTGGCAAACGAAGAACTGATAAAATTGAATGATCCAGATACAGATCCAGGATGGTTTTGAAGGATTTTTTAACAACCAGAATGTGCTGGGAGAAAAAAAAATTCAGAGGTCAAAAATAACTGCAAAACAGGCCACAAGGGGGCACGTTAATTCTACATTATCAGCCACTATATTCCATGCGACCATCCGTGAGATTGAACTACCTTGGTGAAGGTCTGCACTCCCTGTGCACATTTCTAGTTCATGGTGTTTTGTTTGTAAAACAAGGCGTCACGATTTGCCGACACCCAGCATAAAAAATAGCCACAGAGCAATCAGGTGATTTTTTACACTAACATGTAGAGCATTTGGCAGACACTCTTATCCAGAGCAACCTACAATTATCATTTTTATACAACTGAGCAATTGAGGGTTAAGGGCCCAACAGTGGTGAGAGGGGATTGAACTGTTGACCTTCGGATCAGTGACCTTAACCATTAACCACCTTAACTATAAAGCCACCACTGCTTTTTTAATGTTGTGTATATTCTTTCAGTGGGGCTTCATCATTGATATATGTATTCTTTGCGAGGTAAAAAGAAGGCGTAATTTACCTTGTGGGTTAAAGGCTTGCCGTCCCCAATGGGCTTTCCTGTTTGAGCGTCAAACAAATAGACGACTGAAAAAGAACAGAGAGCATACGCAGAACATGAGATCAACATGAGATCAAACCGTGTGCAATTCCTCAGCATCACTCACCCAGAAGATTGCATAATCTTCCATCGAATTGCAATGACTTCTGACGGCATATAATTATCTTAAGCAATAAACAGGGAAAATAACACTGAAATATAATGTCATGTCCTGTTTCTCCGACACTCGCCCCACTGCCAGCTATTATCAAGCCAAAACACTTTACAAGAATCACATATTCCTAATGATTTCTTTGGAAAAGGATACACATGATTGTGTAACAGATGACCTGTGTTATGTAGAAAACTATAGTTGCTCATGTACACCAGTGGGGCTCAAAGTAACTCTAGTATCTCGAAATCAAGAACTTTTCTGTCTAATAGTACCAACATTACTGTCTCCTGAACAAAAAGGCCATGGAAATATACCTTTAGTAGAAATGTGTATGAAGTGTACCATTAAAGCACATTACTATGTACATCCACATTCCACAAGTGAATCATACATATTACACTGTAGGTGATGAATTCACTTTTGTTTTTAAGTTTGTTCAATAACTTTGTAAAAGTATTTCTTCCCAAATTGTCACATGATTAATACCTCATATTTATTTAATAATACTATAATTGTGTCACTACTGTTATTACTATATATCCCATTTATTATAATTTAGTAATCTTTAGGGATATTATTCAATACTCGATATTTAACTACTTAATATTATTAATACAGTACACAGCAGACTTAAAATGAATTCATAATATATAAATATTCACAATATTTATGATACATTATGATATGATGATGATATGATATGGCTGCTCCAAACTGTCCCTAGGTGTGAGTGTGAATGGTTGTGTGGGTGTTGGCCCTGCAATGGTCTGGCGAGCTATACCCTGCCTTTATCCAATGTCGGCTGAGATAGGCACCAGCCTCCCCCCCGACCCATAGTAGGACTAAGCAGTTCAGCAAGGATGATGTAATACATACACCACAATTGTACATAATTACTTATATTATGTGGTTATTACTACACATTCACCATGCACAGTGTACTTTTTTAATCATTTTCATTTTGTGTATTATTTTATAAGCATTTTTGTTTCTTTAACAATGTCTATGTGATTTTAAATGTTAAATTTAAGTGTAATAATATTTTATAACAAGTATAAACTGCATAAATATTTTTATGCATCTGATAATTTTTGCTTTTTTAAATACTAATTTTAAATAAGATTTTTTTAATAATATGAAAAATGATTATTATTATCATTGTGTTTTTGATCATTTTGTTTCTTTTAACTGTAATGAATATTTATATTAGTATCTATTCTGTAAAACCTTAAAGCACTTATTACACCCCGCACTGCACCGTATTCTCTCCGGTCCTCCAGCACTGCATGACTGCTTCCTCCTTCTATCAATGGACAAAAAAAGCAACGAGGTTCAGGCAACGAGGTGGTGGAATAAACTTTCCCTTGATGTCTGGACAGCTGAGTCAGTAAGTGTCTTCAAGCGTCAGGTGAAAACCTTCTTGGATTAGCACTATGTTTGTATATTTCATACCAAAAAAATCTAATAAAATAAGAAAAACCCTACCCACAGAGTTTTGGTTGATGGCATATACTGCATGCTAGTAAACCAGTATCAGAATATATTCACTGATAGTGGCTTCTGCTATATATGTGTATATATATATATATATATATATTTTTATATATATATTTTATTATAATAATATATATTTTCCCAGCTTTTTTAATTCACAAAAACCAAATCACAGATATGGTACAAAACATTTTTGTTTATGAGCTAAATATTTTTGCTCTAAATATCACTAAATTATTTTAACTATTAATATTCAATTATTTTATTTAACTGCATTTTTTTCCGGGTCAAGTCAAGTAAAAAAAAATGTAACCATTAAACTTGGAATCAACAACAGAAAATTCCTAGTAAACTTTGTTGCTTCTCTTCAGGCTTTTAGGACGGCCGTAACTCTCTGAGCCGTGAGCACTAATGAAAAATAATATTCACCATCAGACTGGGTCCAACTTTCTCAAATAGCAGTTGACAGATCAGCTTTGCAGTACGGAGACCTGTCAAGGACCCCCCCCCTTTTTCCACCATAAGTTTCCAGTCAGATTGAGATCTGGATTGTTTCCTGGCCATGTCATTGAGTTGATCTGCCTTTCCTGAAGAAAAGCTTTAACACTATTTGCTCTGTTTCAAGATTTACTATCATCTTGAAAAATGACTTCATTATTTAACCTATATTTTTATTAAATAATTAAAAAAATGTCCAAAATTTCAATCCTTTATATTATAAATGAGTGTTACACAACATATACTATTCATTCATTTATTTTCTGAACCGCTTAATCCTAATGAGGGTGGCAGGGAGGCGGGTGCCCATCTCTGCCGACTCTGGGCGAGGGCAGAGTGCACCATGGACAGCTCGCCAGGCATCGCATGGCAGAAACAACCCAATGGCCTACTCTTTTCAAACGACAGCAATGGTTCTTGTACATGACTCTCACCACAGATAGTGAGAGGCATGGCTGGCCTTTGATAACCCAGTTAGCTTCACTTGGTTGGGGGGGGGGGGGGGGGGGGGAAATGATAATAGTGGAGCTTGAACCCCTGACCTTCGGATCAGTAAGCTAGCACCCTACCACCAGGCCACCAATGCCCTTAACATATAATATATATTGTATAATTGTAAAATTTTGTATCATGGTGATTATTATTCTGCATTTTTTAGCTTTCATGTGAGCTGGGCGGAAGGTACTGTGACACACCAATTTCCGTTCTGCAGGAAATCGTGTGTGTGTTTGTCTGTCCGCAGTTCACGAGTGCACGCTCGGTCCTAGTAAGTTATTACCTTTGGCGTGAGCTATATATTGCTCATGTTAATATTACTAGACATTCAAGAGCTTACGGAAATTGTACTAAAGTAATACAACGATAGTCATTACGTTTACACAGACAGGGACTTTCCAATAGGTCGAACGCCGGGATCTAATTAGATCATTAAAAGTTCAACTTCGTCTTCAAGTTATACAGAGCATGCGTGTGTCAAAAGACTCAGAAGAGGTACATTTTTAAATTAGAATTTCTACACTAATGATTATAGTAACTAATGCCTTGATGGTAGTAATGTTATTAGCAGTATTAGCGTAAACATGCTATTCAGGTAACGTAACGTAACCTAACGTTAGACCCTATTATACAACAACAAGGATCTGACATTATATATGCCACGCGAAAGGTCAGTAAACACAGTTATTTTAATATTGTAGTTCATTCCTTTATCATTCTTTCATCTTCTTCCGCTTCTTCCGGGGTTTGGGTCGCGGGGCCAACAGCCTAAGCAGTGAGGTCCAGACGTCATTTTCCCCAGCCACTTCCTCCAGCAAGGCGTTCCCAGACCAGCTGAGAAATGTAGGCCCTCCTGCATGTTCTGGGTCGGTCCCGAGGTCTCTTCCCGGTTGGACATGCCCAAAACACCACACCAGGGAGGCGTTCGGGAGGCATTCTAATCAGATGCCCGAG
>JAOUQZ010000022.1:12127204-12144636 GCA_028564935.1 Neosilurus hyrtlii
ATTCGTGATGATCTTGAGGGAACTTGGTGGATTCATGATGATCTTGAGGGAACTTGGTGGAATCGTGATGATCTTGAAGGAACTTGCTGGAATCGTAATGATCTTGACAAAATCTTTAATTGCTACAATTATTAAAATGTACTACGATTTGATGCCAATCCTGAAAGAACCTAGGAATCGTAGTAGAGTGCAGCAGAGCTTAACAGACCTTAACAGAGCGTAACAGACCTTGATGCGCTATCGCAGGGAATCTTGATGAACTCGGAAACACAATTCCTTCAAGTTTCATCTCTTGAAGGCACCCTGCCTCCTTTTAATACCCCAATCGTGTTCCAAGCGTGCCCGTGGACCTCCACACTTTTTTTGAATCGTGAAGATCATGAACGATGTGCCCCAGTGTAAACCCAGGGTTAGCAATTCCAGCAGCTTTTTTATTCTTATTAATTTTAAGAGAAGGAAAATAGGAAGCTGTTGAGGTTATTACTGTTTATAGCTGCTATAATACAAGCAATAACAGCAACCAGCTTGTTTCACAGACTTTTAACTATATTAAATGTGGCTATACTTTCCAGTCGGAAAATAATATCAGTTTTTCATGAATTAAAATTATTTTTGGCCGTAGAATAAAAGGAATAAAACACTTTGGGTCTTCACCCTGTGTTTAATTATTTTCCTGTAACAGCACATTAAATCATGTTATTATTAGTAGTACTAGTATTCTAAATTGCTTTTGGCATCAGGCGGAAAACAAGCTCAGAACGTCTGGCTTCAGAGATAAAAATCAAATGAGTAACAAAACACACAGAGGAGTCTCACCTCTCGGCCTGGAGGATCAAGCTGACTGTGCCTTCCTTCCAGTCAAATATCAGTGGCGTGTTCCAGTTTTTAGTGCTGCCAGAAAAAGTTCAGAACACTGTTCTTATTATTTAGAACAATAATATTTTTAAAATAATTATTATTAGATCGACTAAACCAATATGAATGAGACTAAATAAAACAGACATAAGTGAAAAGGTCAGGATTAAAAAAAAATGAAAGCAATAATACACAGACCGCAGCACTGCATGAGATCATAGTTAAAGGGTGAGTCACGGTACGATATGAAGGTGTAATCAAGGGAGCAAATAAAATGATTGAAAAAGATTAAAGGGTGAAAAAAAAGAAGAAAGGGCTGCAACTGGTAAAGTACTTGTAGACTAAACACTGCAGAGCGGTGGCCACAACCAGGTGACCATGAGACAGCGACGCTTTGATAACTCGATCCCTGAACTCCAAGGTGTCCACTGCATCATTCAGCACATTCCTCACCTAAAACACAAATAACACAAATAAAAACATATTATATATTTTTCCCCTGCACCATTTTTTTTACTCACAAACACAGATCAACTATAACAATATGTATATACATAGATCAGCCATAACATTAAAACCAGCACTTGTGTTAACAAAATGGCTCTAACACACAACGGCATGGACTCTACTAGACCTCTGAGTATTTGTTGTGGTAGTTGGTGCAAAGCAGTTCACCGCATGTCCTTAAATTCCTGTAAATGGAAGGTGGATCCTCCATGGTTTGGATTTGTTTGTCCAGCGTATCAACAGAACAGGAACTGTTCATGAAGAGTTTATGGCAGGGTGCATCCTGCTAAAAAAGGCTACTGACATTAGGGAACACCGCTGCCACAAAAGGGTGTACCTGGTCTGCAACAATGTTTAGGGAGATCTAGAGCCCAAGATTTTCCAGCAGAACATTTATGTACATATTATAGAAATATATACATACAAATATATTCATATATATATATATATATATATATATATATATATATGAATAGATAGATAGATAGATAGCACAGGTGACACAGTAGCATAGTGTTAACACATACGCCTCGCAGCAAGAAGGTCTTGGGTTCGAGTCCCCGGTTCAGCAACGTTTTCTGTGTGGAGTTTGCATGCTCTCTACATGCTTGTGTGGGTTTCCTCTGGGTACTCCGGTTTCCTCCCTCACTCCAAAGACATGCACATTTGGCTAATTGGCTGCTCCAAATTGCCCCTAGGTGTGAGTGTGAATAATTGTGTGTGTTGGCCTTGTGATGGACTGTCGGCTGAGATCTGAGGCTCCGGTCTCCCCGTGACCTTAGTGGGATTATGTGGTTTGGCCAATTAATTCATACATAAATTAATATTTATAGACTCTATGCGTTATATATTACTCACTCACTCATTTTCCAGTCCCCTTAATCTTATTAGGGTCACTGGGTCTTGGTCAACATACACACAACCATTCACACCCACACTCACAGCTAGGGGAAAATTTGGAACAGCCACTTAGCCCAATGCATGTCTTTGGACTACGGGAGGAAACAGGAGTACCCAGAGGAAACCAACACAAGCACGGGGAGAACATGCAAACTCCAAAAGAAACACCCTCACCGAGCCTCGAAGCCAGGACCTTCTTGCCATGAGGCAGACGTGCTAACCACTAGGCCACCATGCCACACTTTTAAGGGTGCTATAAAAATATATTTGATTATTAATATTAAACACACACCAACATATTATGCGAAAGTATATTAATATACAGTATATCCAAAAATATCCGCTACCAAAATATTTATCCACATTACGTTCAGCCGCTTTGTAAATCCCTGAGTCATCAAATAGACTGAACATAGATGGCGAGATTATTTCTGCTCCTTTATTTATTTAAATGAGTTCATGAATAAAAAAAACATGAATAGCCACCGCGACGCGGTAAACCAAGAACCAAGATAGCAAGCGGGTATAAAAATAGCCAAGAAATATACATATAAATAGGAAAGTAAGGGAAAGGAAGGGACATTACGCGAGTGTGTGAGCAAGATAAATTGGGGGGGGGAGCTGTGGAGAAAAACAGCTGAAGACATGGGAGTTGTTTGGTTTTTACAAACGCAACTCAGCAGGAAGGGCTATCTATAACAAGGGTGTGTGCTTGTGTGTGCACATGCACAGGGGAGTAAAACACGAAACACGCGAGAGACGCAAAAATATATCTTGCGGTTTACGTGAGCTTAAACACACTCCAGCGGTGGTTGCTCCTGGACAAGCTAGCCATTGTCACTGCCTACACTCAGAGGCTTATGGCATAATGGTGCACACCCGCACGCACACATTCACACACACAGCACGTTCCCTTACTGAACGTCATGAAATGTCAGCGGTACACTACAAATCAACTACACCTCGCACCTCTCCGCATCAGGGCAATTCATTTATTTTCGCATTTTATGCACACAGGAAATGACCTTATTGCTTCCTCTGTAGGAGGGGTGTACATTTTTCACCAACAGCTTTCCTATAATACTACACAGGACACTGGAGAGTTTAATAACACAACAGTGAACTGAGATTAAAGCAACATTTTAAAATCTAATTGAGAAATCACCTGAAAACAGGTTCTGTTCATACATTCACTGAATCCTATTATGGAGCCCATCTCAGCCGACTCTGTTCGAAGGTGGGGTACACCCTGAAAGGCTCACCAGTCAATCACACAGCCAACACACACAACCATTCACACTCACACACATAAGGACAATTTGAAACAGCCAGGTAGCCTAACGTGTATGTTTTTGGACTGTCGGAGGAAACCGGAGAACCCAGATGGCTGGAGCCAAGTTAAACCAGTAAATAATTTTTGGAGACTTCCAAAGCTGCAAAACTGAAACTAACCACATTTCGGTTCAGCGAAGCATGTCATTGGGCGGCAAAGCAGAGTAGTGGTTGGCACGTCCACCTCACAGCAAGAAGATCCTGGGTTCGAGTCCCAGGCTCGGGCATTTCTGTGTGGAGTTTGCATGTTCTCCCCGTGCTTGCGTGGGTTTGCTCTCTGTACTCCCGTTTCCTCCCATATCCCAAAGACATGCACATAAGGCTAATTGGCTGTTCCCAATTGTCCCCAGGTGTGAGTGTGAATGGTTGTGCGATGGTTCAGGATGTACCCCACCTTCACCCAGTGTCAGCGGACATAGGCTCCAGCCTCAACCCAACACTAGTAGTACAATTAGGTGGTGTGAGTGAGACAGACAGTACAGTACTTTTTTTATTTTATTTTTTTTTATTTAAAAATCACCCCATGACACATTGCATTTTAACAGTCTGTTATCCTAACCCAACATGACTCATCTATAATTTTCCGATAGGGACGGTCCAATCCCCGCACCTGGAAATAAAGTGGCCAACTGTGCTCTTTGTGGATGTGAGAGCACTTGGTACGTTGCACTGCGGGGATTTAATCTGACTCACAATGCTTCATATATAAACAATGAAACAAAGAGCAGGCCTCTTCTCCCTCAGCTTTCAGCAGGTCTGTGAGAACTGGGACCAGCTGGGAGGATTTTGAAGGATGCTGCTGCTGCTGCGTTTGTGGCTTTGACACTGTGCAGGCTTCCATCAAAACCAAGCCAGGAATAATGACAGCACGTTTGTTTTTCGCAGGGAGCTGTGAAACGGGTCAGTTAGCGCTACCGGGCGTTGCTATCCAGTTCACTGCGGCGTTCCTGATGTTAATGTGGATACGTAATGTACACGATGTAAACCGTAGACAGAACATGAAGGAGGAAAGATAGAGTTAAGCTCAGGAAATGTCTGGGATAGATTTTGGTGTGTTAATGGGTATAATGTGGTAAAGCATCTCATAAGTTGGAACTTTTTATACACCAGTGAGGACGTCTATCTGATAACAGTGGGGTCTTACAATAAGGAGTTTTCAAGTCCTACACCTGGGAAACTCGCCAACTGTGCTGGTTCTGGACTAAAAGCTGGGATGGCGTCCAAGTCCTTATGTTTTCTACTGACAAAAGAACAAACCACAAGACGCTTTTCTGTCAGCTTTCAGAAGATTCATGAGGTGATATGCTAGTGCTGGGCTACAGTCTCAGACGTGCTCTATTTACTCAAAAATAGAAATGCACTCACTTCTGAACCATCATAGCTCATGACACAAATTCTGTCGGATCTATACACTAAAGAGACAAAAATCCTGTTTAGAATAACATCCATTCATCTATTCATCTTCAGTAACTCCATCATCGTCAGGACCGACAGAGAGCCTCTGGAGCTAATCCTGAGAACGCTAGGCCAAAGATACCCTGCGATGTGTAGAGCTTCATACCTGCATGGCGCGTCTTTTAGTGAGCGTGATCTCAAAGTTCTTCCACTCCCAGCGCTGCTCTACGATGTGCGCGAAGATCACCTGGCCATTCCCACAAGCTCCTGCTAACTGAGTGCCATCAGCAGACCAGGCCAGGCTGAACACGCTGCCTGTGTTCGGCTTCTCCAGAGCGTATGACCACTAAGAGACAGAGAGACAGACAGAAACAGGAATATGGAAGGGTACAGGGTTATAATGCTGAAGGCCAAGTCATAAAGTTCAAGTCAAGGTTGACACACATGACAAGCCGAGGGTTTAAAGAAAAAAAAATGTTGCATCCATGAAATATTGCACGATGTCAATAGGTCTTGCACCTGGATAAGTAGAACTTTGCATCAAACTGGGGGATCGGTAGTTGGCCAGACTTGTGTGCATCGTGTCCGAAGCGAACCACTCCTACGTTTGGGAATGACAGCTGCAGGGTGCATGACGTCAAATCCACGTGTGACTCTGAACTAGCCTACAAAATCAATGAACCTCAATCCCTGTCATTCAAGAAAACACTAACATGTGGCCGTTTTACACCCGAACTTACTGGTGCACCAGTACAGCCCATATCCCAGTTTCTGTGAAGCAACAAGAGTTCACCTCCTGCTGGATTTAATTAAGGTTACCTTCTCAGGATTTTACTGACCCAAAATATCCATCCATCCATTTTCTAAACTGCTTAATCCTAATCAGGGTCGCGTGGAGGCTGGCACCCATCTCAGCCGACTCTGGGCGAGAGCAGTCCAGGAAAGGTTCACCCTGGATAACTCGCCAGGCCACTACAAAGCCAACAGACATACACAGATTTGGAACAGCCAATTAGCCTACTGTGCAGGTTTTTGTTGTTTTAGGAGGAAACCCGAAACTCCACACACAAACGCGCAAGCCCGGGAATAGAACCCAGTCCTTCTTGCTGTGAGGCGAACGTGCTACCACTGCGCAACCGTGCTACCCACTACTCACTACCCAAAATATATTTCAGATAATTATTTTTCTATTTAACAAACAATTCAGTTGATTATCCATTATCGTGTCTGAGAAGTCTATGGTATACTATACACTGTTCTGATGGACGCACGTACACTATGTTAATTGTTAATGGGGATTTGATAACAGGAACTTGCTGCGTCCACGCGTTCCAGAGTGTTAAATGCAAAAATAAACTATTACTGTAAACTGATAATCTGTCATTGTTAACAAACTGCTGAGGTAGAAAAGGTTCTACCTTTTTTCAAGTTTCTACCAGAGGCGGGGCTTTGGACAAGGAGGACTCCACTAGATTTTGGAGATGATCTGGATCAAATTCTGGATCCTGTATTTTTTTTAATGATTCTTTAAAACTGCGAGACAGGACATGGCTTTTTTTGTTTGTTTTTTGGAACTGTCATATCACAGCAGACCCTGTAGGGGGTGCTGTGTACTTTGTTATTTTTTTTGCAAAAAAAGTTATACGTGGCTTTTCATAAAGGTTCCACCAGAGGTGAGGCTTTGGACGAGGAATATTCTATTCGATTTTGGAGACGATCCGGATCAAGTTCTGGATCCAGTATTTTTTTTAAATGATTCGTTAACATTGTGAGATAGGACATGTTTTTTTTTTTTGTTTGTTTGTTTATTTTTTTTTGTTTGTTTTATGGAACTGTCATATCACAGCAGGCCCTGTAGGGGGTGCTGTGTACTTTGTATTTTTTTTTTTCTAAAAAAATTATGTGTGGCTTTTCATAAAGGTTCCACCAGAGGCGAGGCTTTGGACGAGGCAGATTTTATTAGATTTTGGAGATGATCTGGATCAAATTCTGGATTCAGAAATTTTTAAAAGAGTTCTCTTATATTGGAAGATTAACATTGG
This sequence comes from Neosilurus hyrtlii, assembly GCA_028564935.1. Taxonomy (NCBI): domain Eukaryota; kingdom Metazoa; phylum Chordata; class Actinopteri; order Siluriformes; family Plotosidae; genus Neosilurus; species Neosilurus hyrtlii. The sequence goes on from JAOUQZ010000022.1 coordinate 12,134,236, forward strand.
GGATTGCTGGGCTTGGCAGAGGAGTGCTCTTTCTGCTTGTTCCTTATTTATGTGTCTGAGCTATTAGTTGGATAATTAACAGCTACTTAGGCTGAATGCAAAAGTGTTCAGCCGGATGCACAGGAAGCGACATGCAAGCAAATTTCCTTAAGAAATTCCAAGTGGGCATTTAACTGAGCTGCACTTTCACTAAACAATTTGAACGATAACCAATCCGAGCTTAAAGATACCGTTGATTGACAGATGCCACCAAACAAGAAGTTCCCCAAAACCTTTTCATATTCATATTACAAAAGACCATAATTAAAAAAGGTGATTTCGCATGCAGATCAGCGTCAAATCAAGCGAAGGACAAGGTGTGCTGTGAATATGACACAGAAAATCATCACACAGATGCTGAAATTTCAGATATTTTGAATAAAGTGTTACAGAGAACGTACCACAGCTTCCATGTATCAAGACAGTGAACAGGAAGTTAATGAAAATATAAAACAAAGAAAAGAAAAGAGGAACCACGGTCAGTCTCGTCCTTCATAAGCTACACTCAGAAAAGCTTTTAGTGTGTGTGTGTGTGTTTGTTATACATTAGTACATTTATCGGTTGCAGAAAAATTCTTAGATTTCTCCTTAAAATAATTAATAAATATGTAAAGCTGCTTTGTGACAATGTCAATTGTAAAAAGTGCTATACAAATAAAACTGAATTGAATTGAATTGAATCTGTCGGAGAAGAGTATAGCCCTGCACTCCACTACCTTCTTTTCAAACCTCTATCACACAACAACCCAACTCTTTTCTAACAAACTTCCCTCTTCCACGTTGTTCACATGCGCGGTGATGCCGTGTCCCCGAACAGGCCCTGCTCTGTTACACAGCCTTTGGGCTCCAGGTGCTATAAAGTCCCTCTCAGCTCTGAGGCTTTTTCTATTGTTAGTGTGGATTTGGAAGCCAGCTTCGAAGGCGTTCTGCAGACACTTGTGTAATTGCGGTGTTGACGGATTATATTTAGTCCACGTTCGAGCCTACATTACACGTTTTAAGGCGAAGGAAAGAATAGTTTCACCCCAAGATGGAAAGGAGGGGTAAGGCCAAAATTGGGATTTGGGAAAAAAGATAAGGAAGGATTTTTTTTCCTGATTTAAGCTTCTTTCATAGGCAAAAAGAACAGTGATGTATAGCATTTGTCCATTACGTACATCAGTATATACAGCAGGCGGGTAATAAATGAGCAAATGGATATGTGGGAGACGAATGAGGTCTCTTCCGTTAACTTCCATTTATCTCTCTTTCTCTGGTCTCATAGCTTAACTTTTCATAGAAGTTTCTCTTCATCCTCCCTTCTTCCCTCTCTCTCTCTCTCTCTCTCTCTCTGTCTTTCCTGGAACAAACCCCCTCTCTGTAGTCGGCACCCGGCATTCCCCCGACACGCCGCTCAGCCACAAACATCCATCCCGTAACCCCTGACCTTGCCATGTCAGCATTTTTTTTTAGTGCGTGCAGGTAGCTGGACCTGCCATAGGAGAAGGGGAGGACATTTTGAAAACACTATATACATCAAAACAAAAATAAAATTGCTAACTTCACAGAAGCTACTAGCGAACAAGGAGGAGTGTGTTTTAGTACCATGAGCTTGAGGCAAAGGCGTTATTTCCGTTGGTCAGTCAACGTTTGACGGGATGAAACTGAGCCGTTTGATCATGCTGCCCTCTATTTAAAGCTGAGTCCGTGTCGAAAATAGAAGCTTTCCTTAAGTCAACTTTCTCTCTTGTGTCGAAAAAAAATGGATCGCTTTCATCCAATATGTACAATATCAAAGGTGGCGGCTTGTTTGCCTTCTTTCTGTTTACTCCTTCTTCTATTTTTGTTTTTGCTTTTTGTTAATCATGCACATTTTTTTAGGTATGGGGTGGAGGGCGATGGGAAAGGGACGAAAGATAAATAGCCTTGGCTGCTCCAAGATCGGGTGCGTTTGAAGTTAACTCATATATACTGTACCTTTTTCAAAAACGAGGGCCGAGCCGAACTTGGAGCTGCTTCGCTGGCCGCGAAACGAAAGCATTTAAAAATAATAGTGCTCCATCTATTCTTCTGCAAACACGGCGGTGTGGCCAGGCTTTAGAGCTCTCTAGAGGAGACGGGTGACTCACAGATGGAGCGCAATGTATACACCAGACTGCAATGAGCCAAGACACATGATAGCGGGCCTGAGGAGCGCTTTTTGGATTCATGCTCGCCTAATGCTTCTAACACATTGTGTCATTAGACTCCTGCTGCACAAGATAGAAGCGCATATGTGTACGGGGGTCTGAAAAGTACGAGAGGACAGTACGTGTGCATAAAAAGAGAGAGAGAGAGAGAGAGAGAGAGAGAGAGTGATTTTGCCTGAGGTGAGCATTTAAATCACACAGATGCTCAACTCTAATGGCCTCCAATGCAACTGGATAATCCTGTACAGCACTCTTGTTTAGTTTGTGTGAGTGCGTGTTGGGTGTGTGGACCTTTTCCACGTGTAAGACAGGACCTCCTGTCCTAGTGTCCCCTACATGACCTCAGATCAGCATTCCCTTCTCACTTTCACTCCTTCTTTCTGCACTCCTACACTATGTCATCATTATTCGAATATATTTCTTAACTGTGCGTCTGCGTGTTACTCCAGGGCCGTGTTCCACCACATTAGGGTTCCAGATAAATTTGTGCTTACATCCATCAGAGCACCCCCCCCCCAAAAAAAAGGGGGGGCGCTTCTAAAAACCCCAGTGAAGGGACTTTGAGGAGTAATGAATAATCATGTCGTATTTACAATGCTCACGCGCTCGCTGCGACCGTAGGAGGTTACTGAATGTCTATTCATACGTGACGAACAGAGGAAAACTCCTTTATTAGCCCAACTCCGAACTGGACTTGGCATATAAAGTACTCCTTACTCACTGGCAAGAGCTACTTTTATGAGTATGAAGAGGTTGTGGATTCATTTTAAGAGATATTCCATTATTTCTTGCAAAGAAGTTTAATTTCTCAATGGTCTGTATTTAAGTAATATTTCAGCTAAAAACGCCAATAAACACTTTGAACTGAATTCCAGAAACGTGCACAAATTCCAAGCAAAATAAAATAAATAAATAAAAACACTCAGCCAAACTGTTTGATCCTGCTAGAGTCGTAGGGAGGCTGGAGCCTCTCAGCTAACACTGGGAGAAGGCGGGGTACATCCTGAACAGCTCACCACACCATCGCAGGGCCAGGGTCAACAGATACACAACCATTTGCACTCACACAGGGGCAAGTTGGAACAGCCAGTTAGCCTAACGTGCATGAGAACATGCAGACTCCACACAGAAACGTCCAACCCTGGTGCTTCTTGCTGTGAGGCAGACATGCTAACCACTACACCACTGTGCCGACTGCATAAGAGCTAATGCCTAATGTGTTCAAGAACATACCATCAATGATGTCCTTACACATCCTCTTCCTAAAAGAACAGATGAACACAAGTCGTCTTCTTCTTCTTAAGCCTCTTGACTCCAGGTCTCCATAGGGCCTTCACCAGGGTATCCTATTTGAAACGGTCCTGAGCCACTGTCTTGGTTTCTCCCATGTTAGCTTGATGCGCTTTAGTTCTAACTGTGTTGCTTTTTTTCCAGGCTGTTCTTGGCCGTCCTTGTCTTCCTTTTCCTCTGGGATACCAGTTTAGTGCTTGGGGTGCTATATTGCTCTGTCTATTTATTTGTCTCATGATCCTTCAGGTTGGAAGTGTATTAACAGCCCCAAAAAAGTATGAGCACATTTCACCCATGTTAGTCTCACTCCACTGGCTGCCCGTCATTTTAGGATTCATTTTAAAATTCTTTTATTGGCTCCTGACTGGCGCATCGACAAGGTGCGTGAGTATCAACCAGGAGATCACTGGTTCGAATCCAGGTTGATGCCGTCCACCCGGGACTGGGAGTCTCAGGTGCTGCTGCTTCACCACTGGGCAGTGGTGGCATAGTGGTTAAGGCGATGGGCTACTGATCCAAAGCTCAGCGGTTCAATCCCCACTGTCACCACTGTTGGGCTCTTGAGCAAGGCCTTTAACCCTCAATTGTATAAAAATGTTCCTGCTCAGTTGTATAAAAATGGCCATTGTAAGTCGCTCTGGATAAGAGCGTCAGCCAAATGCTGTAAATGTAAATGTAAATGTAGTCTGTTGGAGCTAATTGGCCGGGAAATCCACTCCCTCGTATGAATGAGCTCAAAGACACCCATGATCGATCAGCGGATTTCCCTCTGAGAACACCGGTAGGTAGCTCCGCTTTTTGAGGTGTCGCAGGCTGTTTGAGAACATAGTGTTCCTGGCACAATGCAATCGGTGTCAAGTAGGAGGGTTTCCGTGTGCGCGGTAGCATCCAGTTGGATTATTAGGTCATATTCTGGGCTTTCTGACATACCACTTTTCTTTTCAGGTCATTCACTGGACTTTAACTGCTTAAATATCATCTGTTCATTTTCTGAACCACTTAGTCCTAATTAGGGTCGCAGGGAGGCTGGTATCCATCTCAGGCGGCTCTGGACGAGGGCTGAGTACATCCTGGACGGTTCGCCAGGCCATCGCAGGGCTGCTTAAATATCAATAAAATAAAATAAAAATAAATGAGGGTGTTCAGAAACATCTGCGCCGTAGTGTATTTTAAATGCAAAAACAATACGCAGGTCAAAATTTGGTCTGGGGCAGCACGGTGGCATAGTGCTTGGCATACCCGCCTCACAGTAAGAGGGTACTGGGTTCGAATCCTGGGCTCAACAAGGGAATTTGCGTGCTCTCCTTGTGCATGTGTGGGTTTCTTCCAGGTACTCCGGTTTCCTCCCACAGTCCAAAAACATGCATATTTGGCTAATTGGCTGTTCCAAACTGCTCCCAACTGTGAGTTTGAGTGTGAATGGTTGTGAATGTGCGATGGTGCAAAGCTGCGATGGTGTGGTGAGCTGCCCCGGGTGTATGCTGTCTTCACACAGTGTTGGCTGAGATAGACTCCAGCCTCCTTGCAACCCTAATAGGATTAAGCGTGTCAGTGGTAGGTAACTAATATTTGTGTCTTATATCAAAATATAATAGCAATACTAATATTTATAACTTATTAATTGTAGCTTATATTGCAAGCCAAATGCTTCAAGCTGATAGCCAATCATCACACTGTATGTTTTTCTTCCCTTCCTGTACATCCTTTCTAATGATCCTAATCTTCTCCTCCGCTTGCACTAGCATACGACTTAAACATTAATAATACGTGAGCTGTACGTGTCGAGGACGCTGACTGATTGTACTTGAAGTGCAATTTGGACCACAACTCAGAAGTCTGGAAATTAGTTTATAGCTCAGCGCTTCACACACTTCAGGGCCGGGCTCGATTTTAACCGCAGGGATATACGCAGCTACTTAGACTTTTATTATCTGGATCCGCATCGGCGTTTTCTTCCAACCCTGTATATGTTCCAGAGGCTCGGATGCCAAATGTGCAAATAGAATGCACACAGATGCTTCATGTGTACGCACACACACGACACCATCTCACTTTGTCAATGCTGCTGCCCTCTTTTGGGGGAGCCTCTTTCCTTTGCATTGTTTTTTTTTTGTTTTCCGCTGCTCTCGCCGCACATACGTTTGTCATTAGGATTGGCAGGTGCTGCTTCTCCATGCTGTAGCCTTATTAGACTGTGAGAGGAAAGGCTGTAAACTCCAAAAGCGCTCAAAGCGCTCTCTCATTCTCTCTCTCCCTCTCCCTGTTTTTCTTTTCCCTTAAGACCACTGACCACAATACACCGATCTTCGACATGCAGTTAGGCTGTAATAAAAAAAATAAAAAATTATCTCTCCTTAAAGGAGCATCGAGTTTAAATGCTTTTATACTGCTTAATATTTACCTATTATAAATGTTTGTTAATAGATTCCATCCACTGCCCTTAGACATTTATTATAAAAGGGTTTCGAGTGTTCCTGCCCCTCAGTACAATCAAAAAAAATTCAAACATCTTTGTTTATTAATATAAATATTTAGGCACCGCCTTAGGGCGGGGCGCCGAAAATGTTAGCATGGGCAGATTTCCAGAAACATGCATACATAAAGTTTGATTCCTGGGTTCTGCGTTTCTGTGTGGAGTTTGCATGTTCAACATGCTTGCATGGGTTTCCCCCGGGTACTCCGGTTTCCTCCCACAGTCCATAAATATGCACACTAGGCTAACTAGCTTTTCCAAATTGCCCCTAGATGAGAGTGTGAATGGTTGTGTGTGTGTGGGCCCTGCGAAGGTCTAATGAGCTGTTCAGGTTGTACCCTGCCTTTGCCCAGTGTCGGCAGAGATAGGCACCAGCCTCCCCGCAACCCTAGTAGGATTAAGCGGTTTGGAAAACGAGTGAGCGAGTGAATTATATATCACCACTGTTGCCATCTTTGTGCTTCATCATCTCTGGACTGCCCTCTAGTGGATGTGTTGCTCAACATCGATACCAGCATAAATGAAAGGAAGTTTGTGGACGCCGTAGGTTGAATTGCTTGAAACGGGCGCATATTTTTGCACGTGAAGGGAGCATAAATGAAAATTGAAATGTAGGAGGAGGCATGTTTACACCCCACCCTGGTTGGTGGTTGTTGTATATGATAGAGAGGAAACAATGGAGGGGGAGGGGGGGGGGGGCGGGAGAGTTGTCAAAAAAACCTGTGGTTTATTACAGTATAGCTTTATTCCGATAATAAATGAATTTTAAAAAAAGGTGAAAATTGACATCTGATCCAAGTTTTGGGATAGGTGTCAGATTAGTTTAGCAGATTAGCAGCACAAGCTAACCGCACTGACTACATTTATTCACCAGAGGCACTTCAACATAGAGGTATTTTGGAGAATATACTACCCAGAAATGCTGCAGTCTGATTGGTTCACCATCTCGGGATAATTAACAATTACAGTATGTGCTAAGGGTGAGGTTGAGGTCGCTGAATAGTTCCCGAGACCTTAATTCATTGACATTTACTGAGCCTTCTACACACTCATGAGTGTGAAAAACTGAATATATTCAGAACAAAGACGACAGAGCAGATGTATGAACTACTTAAAACTTCGAACTTAAATCCACTCCTTCCACTCCCTTCTCTCCACCTGGACAATGTCCGTGAGAGAGAGAGAGAAAAGAAGGGGTTAATGACATGCTGGAGTCTAATGGTTCCCTGTAGAACTATCTGCTGATTCAGCCCCATTACATCAGCCACGTTAAATATGTCTGTGCTGACCGAGAGAAGCCTGCTCTGGTTCTCCTCACGAGATGCTAATCGGCAGGGTGGCATGTGACACACACACACACACACACCACGGGTAGTGTTTACACATACTGTCAGGCGGAGGGGAGGCTTGCGCTCGTCTAGTGGTATAAATTAGGAGAGCTTGGCCGGTAAAGCCCAGCTGGCGCACATACATTTGGCAACACAATGCTTACATGTGTGCACGCACCAAACTCGCCCGTGCAGCGCACAGCTACACACTTTATATAGCTCCTCTTGCCATCTTCTGTCGAAAGCTTGGAATACAGCACACACCATTTCAAATACACTGGTGTCTCTGTGTAAAGCACCGAGGGTGTACGTGCAACAAAGCATCTCTGAAAACTCACCTAGTGCTTTACGGTCTACAGAGCGGAATGGTGTGACTGGGGAATAAATCACAACCGGCCTCTCAACATGCAACAGGCCGGAGGTTTAGAAAAATTCAGTCCTGTCCTTGCCACTTGCGGAACACAAAAGCGCCTTGTAATTTTACCTTATAAAATTGTATATTAAAACAGGCAGTCAGTGTAAATATACCTACTTACGTGTTCACTTAGTCGAAATTAGCATCTTACTCTTAGTTATAGCTTGTCATGAATTTACCAACAACTAAAAAAGCAAAAATAACACACAGTTATTATACTACAAAATAGTTATTTTTGCTGTAATCTTTTTTCTCACTTATATACTTATAGTATATACAATACAGGGGACGGGTGCAATCTGACTGCTTTGCTATCTTGGGATAATAGAAATTTAACCACCTGGTAATATCAGTCTCTTTTAATCCGACTCAATTAAAAAAAATAATAATAAAAAAACACCATTCATTCCATTCATTTTTTGAAACGCTTTATCCTGATTCGGGTCGCGGGGGGGCTGGCACCCATCTCAGCCGACTCTGGCCGAGGGCAGGGTACACCCTGGATGGCTCGCCAGGCCATCGCGAGGCAGAAACACGATATACTATACAAATCTAATTTTTGTTGGCTATCTAATGTTTGCATGTAGTACACAGGTACCAACTCGAGGCCCGCAGGGCAAATCCGGCCTGCCAACTCATTTTATGTGGCCCCCTGGAGGTTTCAAAAAATATGATTATCGTACATTCTTTGCATCAACAGCTAGTTGTAATCAAACATCAAGTAAACAGCTAGTTATTCGTGACTCAGCAAAAATTACAAGCTAGCTTGTCACCGTCAAGTATTGCCAGAAAAGGTAACTGAATAAAGGACAAAAGAGACAAATGCCTAAACTTATAATTTTGTCATGCAGATTTCATGGTTGCCCTTTTTGAAAGGATGTTCAGTGATTATTCGACCCTCGTTCACCTGGAAGTTCAGTGATGTGATATACGAAAACAATTAGCACATACTGAGTACACAGTTGGTGATACTGTTCAGTGAGATCCACCTTGTCTTTTGTGAAAATTTGAGATACAGAGATAAATATAGACATAATATTTCCCAGTCCTGAATTCCCAAATCTGATTGGTAGGGATGTGAATCTAACAATAACTCACGATTCAATTCGATTCCGATTTTGGGGTGACGATTCGATTCAGAATCGATTCTCGATTCAAACCGATGTTTGATTCATAACCATTATAAACAAAGGGAGCCAATTTCACGAGTAACTACATTGTTCTATAAGCTAGGAACAACTCTTCTATAAGAAAGAAAGAAATTATATTAATAGACAGCTGGTTTTGTAGACGTACTGATCCGCTTTGCTCGTTCAGAGCTGGTTGGGAGTTTAGGGAAGTGATGGAGGTGTGTTGGTCAGGAGTTGGTTGTGCTCCGGTTCTTTTAGCTCCGGGTGATGGTGTAAGATGTGGACTCGGGAATTTGAAGTGTTCCCGAAATACTTGACTTTTATTTTGCTCACCGCATATATCATGTCAAGCTCCTTCTTACCCGGAAATTGTAAAATCCGAAGTGCAAACATTTGCCTTCAGCAAAGACGGTGCTGGCTGTATTTCTTTTTCCTCATCCATGTTAAAGCTAGACTAAAAGCTAGTTCTGGAGCCGCCACTCACTGGAACAATTCACGACGGAGGCCGTGTCTGGACAAACAGCACGTGCTGTGAGTAAGGTTGGAAGTGCTCGGAAAAACGTGTTCTTAAAAATCGATTTTTGAAAATTTGGATCGATTCAGAATGCTAAGAAATAAGAATCGTGATTCAGACATCAATCGATTTTTTTCCAGCACCCCTACTGATTAGTCAAAAAGTGTTTCTGGAATACTAGCACTAACAATCCCATTATTCTAATAAGCCTTTGTTACTATAATAATAACTCGTTCATGAGTTTCCGAGTCGAGCAACACAATTTAAACCTAATAATAAACAGATAAACATGTTCTTGGTGTACAAAAACAAGGTATAATTGTTATGATCGTAATTGTGAATATTTTATCGAAGGAGTCTCCAGTGTTACAGTCAATCAGTAAGTTTTCTGCCACAGTAAAGTCCTCAGGACACACTTTCTGGTTTCTCAGGAAGATGAACAGCTGAGGGAAATTCTTTTTTTTTTTTTGACTAAAAAAAAATCTCAAAAACATGTCAAGAGACAAATAAAAGAGAAGGTGGTGAGGAAACCGCACTTTTACAGCAGCATCTAGAACATAAGTGACTTGTTTTTTTAATGAATGGTTCAAATCTACTCATTAACACAACAGAAGTCATAATCTTTTGCTTATTCCTGTGGTATAAGAGGAGTAAAATATTCCAGGATGGGTTTTTATAAGAAAATTATTCACTTCCAGGTTTTAATAGTGACTCCTATAAGGTGTTTAAGTTCTTTTGTATTTTGTCAGTTCTCCAAAACAAGCAAAACTGTTTACATCAGCTCCATTTTTTATACCCCGACCACAGAAGCCAAAGTGATTTTTTTCCCTGCTCTCTCAGCTTCATCAAATGTCAGAATTAGTGAAACTATATCTGGTTTTATAACAATATTGGATTTTAATTTTAATTAATCAATCGAATGCTGAAAGGAAGAAAGATCTGCAAAGGTAGAAAGAGTTGATGCATTAACAGTGAGATAATCAGGAGCTACAATTTTACAATAAAATATAAAGTTGTACATTTTGTAGAATTAAACCTTTTATG
>JAOUQZ010000022.1:12146103-12156421 GCA_028564935.1 Neosilurus hyrtlii
TATATATACACACACATACATACACACACACACACACACACACACACACACACACACAGGGTCAGTAACTTTTTTTATTTAGTAAAATGGTGGAAATGGCATCCTACCATTATTAAAGTGATTACATTTATTAATGAGTTCTTATAGTCAGTAAGTTACCTATATATAATGTCATCTTAATGTTAATAATTTTTTTTATATATGTATAATTTGTTTCACAATTAAATGAGACTAGATACCAAACTTGGGAACACTGAGTGTAAGTAAGGAATAACACATGACAGACCACTCAGTTATACAGAAGTAATACAAACTAGAGCAAAATGCCACCACCTTCATACAACAGCAGACTCCGACGTTTGTTATACTACAGCAAGTTAGCAGCGATTTTCTCATTTAAGCTTATCAGTCGAAACCATTTCAGGTTTGGCGAATTACACTTATTTTCTAATTTCAACATCATCTTCCAAGGAGTGGGATGGATGTATTAGGAACAAAGTGAAGTCGGTTCTTGAAGTCGATGTGTTGGAAGCAGGAAAAATCAGCAAGTGTAAAGAACTGATCAACTTTGACAGGGGCCAAATTGTGAGGCTAGACGACTAGGTCAGTTCATCTCCAAAAGAACTGGTCTTGTGGGTATACAGTGGTTAGTTTATGCCAAAAGTCGCCTGTGGAAGAATAACCAGTGAACTGGTGCCAGGGCTAGTCTCACTGATGCAAACGGGTAGCAAATGCTCTCGCACCTAGAGGCAATTTGGAACAGCCAATTAGCCTAGCGTGCATGTATTTGGACTGTGGGAGGAAACCAGAGCACCCAGAGGAAACCCATGCAAATATGGGGAGAGCATGCAATCTCCATAAGAAAACACCCTTGCCGAGCCCAAGACCTTCTTACTGTGAAGCAGACATGCTAACCACAACGCCACCGTGACACCTGAACTTATTAATCACTGCATGAATTATCCAATCAAAGTTTCTAGCCTATTTACTAATTTAAATCTAGGTGGCAAGATTTTTTGGCAGGGCAGGGCATAATGTTACACTAATTATTAATCATTCAAGTTACAACTTTGGTCTGAGCTGTACTGGTATATAAAATCAATGCACACCTTCTGACCAATCAGCTTCACTATAAATGACACAAATGGACCTGGTACGTTTATTTAATTTCCTTAAATTCTACTGATAGCATAACAAGTAGCAGCTGGGGTATTTTTTTTTTTAACTCAGCTGTGTACTTGGGTAACAAATGTTTCTGTTACAACGATTTCTGGAAGTGTTCCTGAGCCCATGCAGCGACTTCCATGGCTGAATTTCTGAAGTTCTGAAATTGGTAAACAATTTGTAATCTGCAAACTGGTGAACCCCTGTCCAGATGCTCTTTTTATACCCAATGTTGTTTCGGACCTCATGTTACTGTTCCTCCAGCTGTTTCTTTTTAGTACCATTTACTTTTCCAGCCTTTTGTTGCCCAGTTGCAACATTTTTGAGATGTGTTGCTGCCATCAAATTCAAAATTGGCTAATATTTTTTCACGAAGTAGGAAAACGTCTCACTTTCAATATTTGATATGATTTTTATGTTCTGTAGTAAATAATATATGAATTTATGAGATTTTTATTAAAACCTTTCTGGAACTGGTGATGTATTCCACTTTCGTTTTCTAGGCTAGTTTCATGGAAATAAACTTTATGCTAATGTTTTAATGCTTTTTAGAACAAGTTTATAATGTGGGATCAAAGCCATTAAATAAGCTGTCTTTTTTTGGAGGATTAGGTGTTTGGTGAAAGTTTACGAGCCATATGTTACTTGTATGAAACCCTAGCTTTGATAGTTCCCGTTTCCCATTTTAAGGACGACCCTTATCAGTAACAATGCTTTGTTTTTTAAAAGCATGATCATTATTAACGTGTTCAGCATGATTTCTCTTTATGTACTGTTTTTCCATTTCTTATTCATTGGTGAAAGAATGCATTTGTTTCTATTGATTTGTAAAAATCTAAAGTAAAGCCATCTGCTATGATACAGTGTGGAAAATACAGGACACGTGCGTATACACACTTTTCAGGTTGTGTCCGTCTACACTTGGTCATCGTAAGAGCGAGCAAATGGCTGTTTAAAGATTTAAAGCTGGCAAGAGAGGCCTCGAAAGGAAGCCCTGAGGAATCAGTAATTGCTCTTTAAGCTGTGTTTTTATTCTTAGATAATGTCAGAGCGAGCTTGGGATAAATTGCAAAAGTGTGTGTGTGTGTATTGTTGTTGGTGGTGAACTGAAAGAAGCAGACTCTCAGCCTGACCTAAACTAATATGAAAAACAAAACACAGCTAAGGGGGGTTGGCAGACTGCATGTCAACTGCTGCGCGGGGCCCAGACGACATGCATCTAATGTACTGAGTTTTATAATAAAGCCTGACCCACTGCGTTAAATTACACACTATCAAACGCAACGAGCGATCGAGCCCATAAAAAGACCTGCTCCGAAACTTCCCATGGCACCATCGTGTCTGAGCTTGCCTAATCTCAGTGAGATTCACTGTCATGCTTTATCCCGCTATCTCTCGATCCAATATCTGAAAGAGTGAGAGAGACAGAGAGAATGAGAGAGAGACCCCGCAGACCAACGCACTGTAAGCCTCATAAAAATGCAGCCAACCACAGACATCAAATATCCATCGTCAGATGATAAGATAGAGCGGAGTCGCGTCTGGGCATTCCTTGATGATGCAGACGTTATCCGGGTCCATTAGGAACCTCTTGTCTTTTAAAGCCCTCTCGGTAAATACGTTTTCCTTCTCAGAGTCTCCTGGCTTCGGAACGGAATACAAAGCGATTATGACCTGACTTCTAAGTGTTACCAAAGCAACTGTGTCATGAAACAGATTAGGCTTGTAAGAAGTGGAGTCGTAGTTCATTGTCTTTGTCCAAAAGCTCGTGATTAACCCCTCCTCTTACTCCCACTCTCTTTGTTTTGGCAGTACGTCCACTCCGGCGAGGGCACTGTAAAGTTCACGCACAGTGCTACAATAACTCAGGAGCAGGGTGTGTGCATGGGTGTGCATGCGCGCATCTTTTCGTGTAGCTCGTATCTAAACAGAACCTCATCCGTAACCTGAACGAGGCTACACTTGGGTCCATCAAAACATACCCGCAGCTTACAAATCATTTGGAAGAGCTCATCATTTGGGCCAAGCCTTGACAGGAGCTCAAACAAACTAATGGCACCAAGACATTTTCCGTGCAGACGACATAAAACATTTTCGACTAATTTATTGATTGTCGAATTGACTGATTATTGTAAAATCCACATGAACGCAAAGAGCTGGTTGGGAAACGGGGTGCATCTACGGTCATGTGGAATCGGGTTGAAGTGATTTACCTTTTTTATATGGGATAATAAGAACATTAAGCTGTACTGCACTAAAGCTAGACTGATTTGTGGTACGGAATATTATGAAATGCATTCTCTGCTTGTTAAATTGCAATTTTAATTTAAAATTCTCTGGAATCTTTTCTGTTACACTACATATGATTACTATCTTGTATTGTAAGGAATAAAACTCCTTGGGATGTGCTGTTATCTGTTATAAGAAAATAACCAGTGACAGGTGGTTTTATTTCCCCAATGTCACCGCAATTATCACTGTAATGTATGTAATATCAGCAAATTATTAGCTTTTTTTTTTTTTACATGAAAATATGTTTTGTCGTTAAAAGTAATTTAAAGTACATGAAAACAGACCACATTGCACTTGCAGTGAAGATTCTACACCACCACTTTTATCTGAAATCGCTCCTAATAAAAAGAAGTAAAAAAAAATTACTTCTCAAATTTTTTGTTGAAAATGTATTAACAATGCTATTGTAGGCAATGAGAACCAAAAAAAAAATCATTCTGACAAATATATTGAGGTAAAAGTATGGCTAATAAACAAAAGCACTAAAAATACCAATTTTTCAGAAAATTAAAAGGTGTTGCCAATTTAATTTTTTTGACTTTTGCATAGCATGAATGAACTTTATGCTATGCAAAAGTCAAAAAAGTAACATTTTATTAGGAGCCCTTTTAGACAAAATTGGTGGTGGTGTAAAATCTTCACTGTTCACTACTGTAGGTCAACGGATCAAAAAACATGGCAAAAATCAAAATAACACAGAGAGCGCAAACCTCCAACAAGCCCAGCAGTCCTCCATATGTGGCTATTTAAGTGTCTCACAATGTTAGAGAATACTTGAAAGAATTCCTGGATCCCAAATTTGATCCACATCACCTTCAAAATCTAACATACTCTTCCTTGTCCAAAGCCCCGCCTCTAGTGGAAATCTTCAGAAAATTCGCGCATAACTTTTTGCAAATTAACTTTTGAAAGTACACAGCACCCCCTGCTGGGCCTGCTATAATATGAAACTTCCAAAAAAAATTGTCCTATCTCACAAAGGATTTTTTAAATCTCCCCTAATTTTAGTTGTATCCAATTCCCACCCTACAAGTATTGCCTTTCCTATCACACGACCACCACCAACCACCACCAACTCTTTCCGAACTGCTGCGCATACGTATTTGGGGGCGGTCTACCCTGAGGTTTCCTTACACCACAGTAATTTGCTAGTAAATATATATAGAATAAATATAGATATTTTATTCATTATTTACAGCAGGCCATCCATTTTTTTTTTATCTATTTATACTTAGGGTTAATGTGGAAAGTCTGTGTAATGTCACGTTTTAATGTGGAAAGTCCCTGAAACAAACGAGTTCCTGTTATCACTTATGCTATAGCAGCTGGAAACGTTTAGCTCTCTTTCTTAAAGCTGATGAGGCAAAACAAAAACAAAACAAAATCCTCTTCTTTTATATAACAAAGAAACATTCCAAGACTTTCACATGATGGCTGACACTGGAGACTCCTTCCTTAAATGATAAATACACACCTCCCACCATATCAATGTTTTCTCCAGCAATATTATTTATTTATTATTAGATATTTTTGTACTGTATATGCCCATACATTATGTAAGTCCCTAACTAAGTGTATCTATCTATCTAATAAACACACATCACACAGAATATATGTGTATATACATACTCATATATATGTGTGTGTGTGTGTGTGTGTGTGTGTGTGTGTGTATACATATATACAGTGGAAGAGGTAAGACAAAGAGAGAAAATGAGAGCGAGAGAGAGAGTAATGATCCTCACATGGCTCTACGCTCGGCTTCAGTCTCAACACTGTAACCATCCACACATGGCCGCTCTCCTGGGACTCATCAGTAGTGCCCAGCTGTGCGCTGGCCAGCAGAATTCAATTAGCACCACTGCACGCAGCACATCTCGACTCGGCGTAGAATCTGGGCCTAGCTTTGTCTTTCACGCCTCGTATCTGTAACCATGTTCAAAACTCCAACAACCCTCACGCAACCCGCCTCTGCTCTTTACTTGTTCTTATTTCAGGGTTTGTTTCCCAGTGAGCTCCTTTGGCAGTCTTCTTTATTAGAGCATGTAGCAGTGTAAAAGCACTGGACTGAATAAACGACGACGTGCTCAGGAATAGCACCAACAAACAAAACTTTCAGTAACGTGGACGAGAAACAGAACAGAGCCTTCATTCGGTCCTAATGGTGCAGCTTTACAGAACATAACTACACTATTAAATATGAACTAAAAGACCTTTATTAAGCATGTGTAATACTAAACAGGTCTGCTCTCCAAAAACAATACGAGCGCAGCCTGGCCTCTTGCTCTCCTCTCTGTCAAGGGTGAAGGCTAAATTAAGGGAGGCCCCTGGAGAGCTGCCAAAGGGGTGAAAAATTAAACCCTGGGTGGGTCAAAGAGCATAGGTCAGGCCTGAGTGGAGGAGAGGGAGGGGGGCGTAAGGAGGTTTAACTGACATTGGGTGTATTAGCTTAACTTGGTGGAGCGTTTGGAAAAATCTCCCATTGTGTTGAAAAATCCTGAATTTGGATATGATTTTGCTGTGCTTTCCTTGCCCTGCGATTTCTTTCACAGACACAGAAATTTTCAAGGATGTATGAGATTCTCTGCAATGAATTCCCAAATGCAAATCGGACTTCACTTCGCTGAGCAAAAAGAGACCGATTTCATTGATTTCAGGCAGTAGGACGCGCCGCACTTCCTTGAATCCCGTTCAGGGGAAAACAGAAGCCCAATAATAATGCTTTAATTAGAATTTTTTTTCCAGAGTCGTACTTAAAAACAAGCAAGGTTTCTGTAAGTTTACAAAATAAAAGTCTTGGCAATATATCTCCACTTCACAGAACAGATAATCTGCAGTCTCTCTATAGTTTTCTTATGATAGACAGCTGAATTTGGGAATGTAGCTTTCTTAAATGGAGATTTTTAAAAATACTTTCCTTATAAAACTTTTGGTTTTGAACTTGGCATTAGAGTTTTAAGTACACATTTCTTTGCAGTTACAACTCATGATGAAAATAACACATTTTATAGTAGCATTAAACATAGCTATCATTAAATATGGGTCGTTCCTGTAGTTGTTTTTTAACTCTTGTACCATTTCATTTAATAGCAAAGCGCTATACATAAGAAACCATCCTTCTGTCCAGTGTCTGTTTGCATTGCGATGCTGACTGGCTGTTACACATCGAGGTGCTGACTGGCTGTTGTGCATCAAGTTCCTGATCAGCTGTTATGCACCGAGGTGCTGACTGGCGTTAGGCACCGAAATGTTTATTGGCTGTTATACTTTGCGATGCTGATTGGCTAGAGTGCATCACGATGCTGACTGAATGTTGTGCAGCACAATGTTGATTGGCTGTTTCCCAGCACAATGCTGTTTGGCTGTTTTTCAGCACAATGCTGATTGGCTGTTTCACAGCACAATGCTGTTTGGCTGTTTTTCAGCACAATGCTGATTGGTTGTTTTTTAGCACAATGCTGATTGGCTTTTGTGCAGAACCATGCTGATTGGCTGTTGTGCAGAACCATGCTGATTGGCTGTTGTGCAGAACCATGCTGATTGGCTATTGTGCAGAACCATGCTGATTGGCTATTGTGCAGAACCATGCTGATTGGCTGTTCACTCTTTGGCAGAAAGAGCAGACGTCCATGAATATATACTAAGACAATGATTCTTTCTGAAAATCATCCTGTTTTGTTTTTGTTTTTTTACCGAAACAACATCCAAACAACCACAAAATTAAATTATTTTCTAGAGTATTTTTAGCAATGCTTCTACAGATGTTTTAACAGAACGTGGCTTAAATTTTAAAAACATCAACAGAATAATTCATTAATTAATTGTCAGCGGAAAAGAAACACATCCCTCAAAAATCAGTAGCGCAGTGCAAAAAACTGTACGTTAGTCAATTGACTGTTGGAATAACTTTAAATCTAGTCTATGAAATCTTTCAGGCTAGCACAACAACAACAAAGCAGAAATCCTCCCAGTGTTTTTAAACATGAGGTTAATATTAAGTAAATAAATTTTTACACTGCTACAATGGTTACAAAAAGAAAGACAGCCGGCCACTCCCATCCCAAGAGACAGCTACATGAGCAGCTCATTACTTAGCGCTGAGCGCAAACACGACAAGAAAATTACAGCCTTTGGGAAAGCAGCTAATAAATTAATCAGCGTCAAACGTCGGAGCTGTTGCTGTCCGTGTGGTGTTAGGAAATAGTGGCCTGTGCCTGAGGGAAAAGTTAAGCTGTAACACATAGGCTTTCTTCCCTTTCTTTCTCGTTTCTTGCTCCCTTGATAATAACACAGCTGGCAGTCGTTCGCACTCAGCAGTTGATGTAGGGGTTAAATCAGGAAGAGTGAAGTCCGCGAGTCCATGGAAACGGCCCAACTCCGAAGCCAAAAGTTCAATCAGAAATGGAGAGCAACAAGAACTTTTTTGTTTCTGTAATGCAAGAAAGGTAACTTGACGACAATCAAACAGCAGCTACAGATCATTTGTCACGCATTTTATTCTGTGGCAACAGAAATTGCACCAATCTGCATGAGAGATTATAGAAATGGCTTGAGTTTGGATTAATGGTCTGCTTATCAGGCTGAAAAATCACAAATATAATACTTGGCTGTTGCTGCCAAGTTAATAACTGGCAGGATTTCAACAGCACATCCCCACAAGCGGTCCAAGCAATTAAACGTAGACAAATCTGCAGCTGAGGGGGAAAAAAGGAAAGCTGCAAAGATTTGCATTCTTTTGCACATTTACACTTCCATCTCAGAGCAAGCTTTTCTGATTCAGTGCATCAACACAAGCCACAACCAATCACTTTCACAATGTGAGTGGAATTAATGATTTCTACTCCTTTATAAATCTACATAAAATATTACACATTTGCTGAATTCTCAGTCGTGATTCGTTACCATTTCTATTCAAATACAAGAATTTGGAATGTGGAGATGCCACACTAACCATTCATTCATTCATTTTCTGAACCGCTTATTCCTAATTAGGGTCACGGGGAGGCTGGTGCCCATCTCAGCCAACTCTGGGCAAGGGCGGGGTACACCCTGGACAGCTTGCCAGGCCATCACAGGGCCCCACACTAACCATTTTTTTCTAAATGTAATACCCTCCACCAAGATGGTTATTTTTTAGCCTCTTATGTACATTTGTTTTGTTAGCACAAGTACATAAAAAGTTAGCCTCGGATTTTCGTGAAATTTCTACCACAGGCGTGACTTTGGACAAGAAAGACTAGTTAGATTTTGGGTTGAATTCAAGATCCAGATTTTTTTAAAGGATTCTTGGGGGCAGCCGTGGCCTAATGGTTAGAGAAGCGGGTTTGGGGCCAAAAGCTCACTGGTTTGATTTCCAAACCAGCAGGAAAAATAGGTGGCGGCGTTTGAATTGCGACTGAGCAAGGCAATAACCTAACCTAACCCCCAACTGCTCTCCAGGTGCCCCAGTGTGTGATGGCCCACTGCTCCGAGTGTGTGTGTGTGATCACTGTTTACGTGTGTGTGCCCACTTTGGATGGGTTAAATGCAGAGGCACTAATTTCCCTTGTGGGATTCATACAGTATAGCAGAAAAATATGATTTTTTGGTAGTGTTGTATTATAGCTGGCCCAGCAGGGGGTGTTGTGTACTTCCTGTTATCTGCAAAAAGTTCTGTGTGGATTTTTATAAAATTTCAACCAGAGGTGGAGCTTTGGACAAGAAATACTCCAGTAGATTTTGGAGATGATCCGGATCAAATTCTGAATCCAGGAATTTTTTAAAGGATTAGGGTTATTCTTTAATGTTGTGAAATGAGACATCATTGACATTTTGGTTGATATGGGGGATTGCTGGGCTTGCACTCTCCAGGTGCTCTTGTTGTTAATATGGTGATGTTTACACAGTGTTTAACATTCTTGGAAGGAGTCTCCAGTGTCAGTAACAGTAACAGTCAGCAGTAAAGCAGGAACTGAGTTTTGTAAGTTTATGAGGGAGTTTGTGATTTCTCTGAAACAGCTCGCTCACTCATGCCCATAATGCCAGCTGGCGTGTAGGACAGCAACAAAGGATGGAAATACTGTCGGTTCTGGGCCAGCTTCACCCCAGGAGTGTTTCAGGGTCTTGAGCTCGCTTTCAACAGTCCGTCAGCAGGTGGTCTTTGGCCTTCCATGTTTGCATCTTTCCCCTGGTGTCCAGTGGAAGGCTGTGCGGGTGAAACTGTCTTATTCCTTTAGGACGATCCATCTCCACTGCCCCCTCATGATGATAGAGTTCATATTTTCTTGGGCTGCTCTCCAAGTTGTTGGCTGCAGATGGAATTAGGCTACTAGGACTTATAATGTATAGTAAGTACTGTAAGTACTATAACTACTATAAGTGATGAGTTATTTCTCATTTATCTGTAATAAAAGGAAGAACTAGCATGTGTCCGAACTGTAAACAGACACAGGAGGGTATCTTTCACATGTATATATCCGATCCCATGCACGTATATTTGTCCAAGGAATAAAACATGTCGATTTGGGAATATTCTGAGCAGCGCTTGTTGCAGACCTGTCATAACAGTTAATTTTTGTGTTAGTTTTATCCCCATACCCCACCCCATTTTATTGAATCAAATTCACAGAATGTCAGCAAAAGCGCATCTCCATGGTGCAGGCTACTTGAAGCCAACAACTTTCGGCACGTGAATCCATCCAGCTCTTCACATTCACATGTGAAAGCTAATAATATATACTAACAACAAAAGTAACTGTAAATTGATAAAATAAGTACAACCTCGCTTTCATCCCACTACCGTGTTTCCCCGATAATAAGACCTATCCCGATAATAAGACCTACCCTTACTTCAGCAGAACGGTCCAAAATAAGCCCTACCCCG
>JAOUQZ010000022.1:12162741-12175923 GCA_028564935.1 Neosilurus hyrtlii
GCACACCAGATAGAGAGAAAGGGGGGTGGAAAAGGGTAGAAAGGGCTATCTGCCCTTGACGGCTAAGTGGAGTCCTGTTGGAGGTGAAGGGTTAAACGAGCTGGGCTTTCCTGCTGAGCCAGCACTTTGCCAAGTGCAAGGTTTCATTGTAGTAGATACGGAATGAAACTCCTGCCCATTAGTCATGGAAGTAACGCTGAGGCTCCTCATGGGTTGTTAACTGTTTCACCACCACACTCGTAAAATACACACACACACACACACACACACACACACACACACACACACACACACACACACACACACCCTGAGTCAGCAGCATGCTACACCTAAACAACTCAAATTGCTGTGGATTTCTTTTAAAACAGGAAAATCTTAGGAGAGAAGACTTTTAATATTAACTTAAAAACGGGAGGACAGTCGGGGTATTACCATTTACAGCAGCAACAATACAAGGGATAATAAACAGCAAGTTGTAATCATTGGCAAATTACTGTTGTATAAGAGCAACATGACACTTTGGGACACGCAGTTCACAATAATAATAATAATAATAATAATAATAATAATAATAACAATGATAATAAATTTTCCACCTCTTTTCCAAGGTTGGCTCACAGAGGCAACAGGTTTAGGGAGAAACCCAGGCACTGGAAAGCATCCTCCTAATCAGATGCCCGAACCACCTCCCCCATATGTCCGCCCACTCTCGAAGGAAAGTTTTAAAACCACATGATCCGAAGGGTTATATCTCCAGTACCACCACTGTTGGGCCCCTGAGCAAGGCCCTTAACCCTTAAGTGCTCAGTTGTATAAAAGATGATAATTGTAAGTCGCTCTGGATAAGAGTGCCTCCCAAAGGCCATAAATGTAAAATGTATCTGCGATCTTATTCCTTCCTTCACTACCCAAACCTCATGACCATAGGCGAGGGCTGGAACATAAATCAAAAGCGTTACCTTTCGGCTCAGCGGACAAGTTCAAGTATCTCAGGACAATAATAATAATAAATATATGCTACACAGGAACAATAATCTGATTAGTCCACTATTAGATTTTTAGAAATTGTACAGTGCAAGAATCAAAATGACAGATGGTTTATCATGGTCACTTGCGGCAGACGGTCATTTTGTATTTCCACATAGTATATGCTATAACACCTATATGGAGCTTGGTTTACCCAAGTTTCTGTGTAATAAAATCTTGCTTGAATTTGTGTTTCTTTGTTTCCGTGTTGTATATACTAAAACTCTTTAAAAAAAAAAGTTAAAGAAATGCCACGAGTTCATGCGTCTGTATGTGATAGTGATGAAGACTATTAAAAGAATATGAATCGTGCTCGAGAGGCATGGTGGCGTAGTGGTAAGCATATGTGCCGCACAGCAAGAAGGTCCCGGACTCAGACAGTTCTGTGTGTCTGTCCTGATGGTAGGATTAAGCAGTTCAGCGAATGAGTGAGTGATGAGTGAATCGTGCTTGTTTGAAAAATACTTAAACTGATAAATAAACAAGCTCCAGTGCACAGTATGTAATCAGAATATCCCAAGTGAAAAGATTTGCTACATTCTGGGAGCAAATGTTGAATTAGATCTGATTTCCTGAATATAATGATGCAGGCTATCCGACACGGACTGGTTTGCTTGTTTAACTGAGCTCTCCTTCACAGGTGTGCTGTACATGTATACCGTAGGTGTGACAGAGAAGCTGAGAAGCCTAGCTCGGTGGTGAGAGATTTAAGGAGGTAGATAGAGAATGAAAGGCTGCGGTAGAAAAAGAGCAATGAGGTTTTTTTTTTTTTTTTTTTTTTTTTAAGATAACAGGGGCTGGAAACTTTCAAAACCTGGTTTCTCTGAATCTCTTCTCATCCTCCCCAACCATTGTTTTTGTTGTCCTCCTCGACTGCTGTCTTTCGATAAAACTTCAAACGCGCCCACTCCTCTGCACGAGAGGGGACAAACTCAAAAACACAGCGTCCTGATACTCGAACCTGCTGCAGCAGCTTCCCTCTACATGCAGTCTTGATTACCCTGCGCACTGGGACTATGGATTTCTTCCAGAACCTGGCACTCTTAGAAACTCTGTATTGGAGTGTAATAAACTGACTGACAGAGCAATGACATATCAACGCTGACAACAGAGCCAAGAAGTTTCAGTGCTGATTAATGGTTGGAGAGAATAAAGACTACATCTGGTCCAGTCCTCGTGAGACCCAGACCATGCATGACTTCTTCTCCCTGCTGTTTATAACTGGTTAACTTACAACCAATATTACTGACTAAAGAAACTAAACAATGCCCATGAGCAGCATATCTGTGCACACATTAGATTTAGTATACACTCAATACACACACACACACACACACACACACACACACACATATATATATATATATATATATATATATATATATATATATATATTAGCACATCAACCTCACATCAACAAGGTTCGAGTCCCGGGCTCAGCGAGGGCGTACACCAGTCTTCTCCCACAATACAAAAACATGCACATTAGGATAAGTGCTCTCACTCACTCATTTGCCAAACCGCTTAATCTTATTGCTTATCTCAGCCGGCGCTGGGCAAAGGCGGGGTACACCCTAAACAGCTCACCAGACCATCGCACGACTAACACACACAAAACCATTCACACCCACATCCACACCTAGGGGCAATTTGGAAAAGTCGATTAGCCTAACATGCATATGTTCGGACTGTGGGAGGAAACTGGAGTACCCAGAGGAATCCCACACGAGCACGGGGAGAACATGCAAACTCCACACGAAAACGCCCAAGCCGGGGACTTGACCTTCTTGCTGTGAGGCAGACCACGCTAACCACTACTACTACAGTAGAGAAAACACTTTTATATTTATATTTATTACATTTAATATACCATTTATTTATGAAAAATTCCTCAGGATTTGTTCCACTGAGGAATTTTCAGAAAGCAGCCAGTTGTCAAAGCTTATGAGACCCCTTGCTTCTGTGTGTGTGTGTGTTCATGTGCATGTGACTGCGTGTGTGTTTTTCTTACCCCAGTCTTGTCACACAGTCGGAGGGTGTTGAAGGAGCCCATAGCGAACACCTCGCCATCAGGAGCCCAAGCCACAGAGGTGACGGGGTAGTCATGGGGGGAGGATGAGTAAAGCGGCCGTCCATAACTGTCCCACACCTGATTTCGAGAAACACAAGTGAGTAAGCGAGAGAGAGGTGTAATCATACCCCATTCACATTCACACTGAAATCCATTTATCATCGATATCATCCTGTAACGGTTTTGTGTAGGAATGAGAGCAATACAATACAACTGAAGCATTCATCTCTCCCCTGGTGACCTAGCAACATTAGCTCCATCTCTGATGGCAACTTGAACCACTGGATTAACTTGTGACGTTGCTGGTGGTGATGGCAAGACGTTTTTCATCGTTACATCATCATTTCCCAAACCGCTTACTCCTTTTTGGGTCACGGGGAGGCCGGAACCTATCTCAGCCGACTCGGGGCGAAAGCTGGGTACACCCTGAACAGCTGAACCATCATAGGGCATACACACACACAACCATTCACACTCACATCCATATCTAGGGGCAATTTGGAACAGCCAATTTGCCTTATGTGCTTGTTTTTGGACTGTGGGAGGAAACCGGAGTACCCAGAGGAAACCCACACAAACATGGAGAGTACATGCAAACTCGACACAGAAAAACCCGAACTCAGGATTCGAAATCAGACCCCGTGCCACTTCCTCATAATAATAATAATAATAATAATAATAATAATAATAATAATAATAATAATAATAACAATAACATGAGAACCCTACGAACGGTTCTCAAAACTCCTTACCTTATATTTACAGTCTTCACCTCCAGATAAGATCAGATCATTCACAGAGTTCCAGTCCACTTTCAAAATAACGCCATCATGAGCTTTCCACTGCAGAGAGAAAGACAAGAGAAGAACTGACGTTACTCCACACATCTGTGATAAGCGCTCTGTAGGTCACACCTTCACTAACGACCCGCTGTTCTCTGCAGCGCTTTCATTCCTCACAAACCCATGAATGAGAAACGCACATCATTACTACAAACGCCTGGCATGGAGAAATCCTCAGGAAGTATGATTTCATAGCAACCTGCCTAATAAGCTTGAGGTTTAATATCCCGGCAAAGCTGCGGAGGCTAAACAGAGCCATGTTGAGCCGAGTCACGTGTGAATGACGCCACGGTTAAATCTTTCGGTGCTATGAACCGGCATTTCCTTTCTGTCAGTAATTCGTGTCTGAGACAAACCAAAGGCCTTAAACTGCACAAATAAGCAATAATGAATAAAACAACCAGCATGTCAGCTTGGATACAGTTCAGGCGAGGATTCAGAGCACATACTACAGGAATATGGGTTCTCAAGGTGATGTCAAGCGACAGTATGTTTTCAATATATTTAGTGCAACCAATCCAGTACTGACACTTTTAAAGGTGGGATAAATCCAAAAAAACTATAGCTGCATAGAGAACATACACAACTCCAATTTGGATGAAAACCAGGTTCATGAAACTGAGAAGGCACCTCTCTCATCACTCACTCATTTGCTGAATTGCTACTTAATCCTACTACTAGGTGCCTGTCTTAGCGGACACTGCAACACACACACACACACACAACCAATCACACCCACTTCTACACCTAAGGGCAATTTGGAACAGCAAATTAGCTTAATGCGCATCTCTTTGCACTGTAGGAGGAAACCCACACAAGCACCAGTAGAACATGCAAATTCCGCACAAAAATGCCGAGTCCGGGACTCGAACCCAGAACCTTTATGCTGTGAGGCAGACGTGCTAACCACTACCCACTCTCTCCCTCTCTCTTTTTAAAGCAAGTCATCATGTTACTGAGAAATGCACAGCAGTCCAGCTTGAGGACTTTTCCTGGAAGGAAAATTATAGCTTTGTTTATATTAAAAAAAAAAAAAAAAAACCTTAAATACTAGCGACTCCTTCCACAAATGCAAAATAAACAATATTACACAAAAACTTTTCAATATCAACAAATCACACATTTTGTTTTTACCCCTCTCCAATGGAGATCAGGTTTCTGGTGTGTTTGATCAAAAGCAGGATTGTGCAAAACCTACTGACCCGATTTCCATCAAACTTGGCGGAAGGCTGTAGCATGGTCCAGGTAAGAACCCATAAAATTTTTGAGTGGATCCGAGTCACACACAAAGCTTTTCACTTTTGCTAACATTGTGAGGTCAACAATTTTCAGCAATAGAGCAACAGAGATCAAAAAGTTCAGAACCTGTTCCTGTTGCTTCGCATGCCACAGGAGCTGGCGGTAACTTTCGTGAGTCACTGTACCACATGGCACGTGTGGTCAGTATCGGGATCCACATTACACGCATTTTACTGACAATGCGCATGAGTGCATGTGAGATTTTACTTCATGATGGACATCAAACTTGAGTAGAGAGCAA
Organism: Neosilurus hyrtlii; assembly: GCA_028564935.1. NCBI lineage: Eukaryota > Metazoa > Chordata > Actinopteri > Siluriformes > Plotosidae > Neosilurus > Neosilurus hyrtlii. The sequence continues at coordinate 12,168,221 of JAOUQZ010000022.1, forward strand.
CCTGGCTGTGGAGACCCTTGAAATGCTTTAGCAAGTCTTAAGGCAATGAAGCAATGAGCCGGATGAGGTGTTTTAAGTGTCATAAATGCTGTAAGAGGGACAGAACATCACTGAAGGGCAAAAAGAGGTCAGAGATCCGAACTAACTGCTCAGACCTGCGTACTCATGATTGCCCCATTCTGCTTTCATTTGCTACAAGAAGAGTCCTAGAAGTTTTGATCGGACCTCACAGCAGCAAAACACAGCTAATGTAGTAACACCATAGTTCCATTTCACAACCACTTTCATTCATTGCAAGCCACTGGCTGATGAAAAAAAATAAAAACAAACAGCTGCAGGTACACTCCAAATCTGTATTATACAATATGAGTATACAACTACATTATTAGATAATAAGTTTATCAGAGAAATATGAGGCTATGATCATCGAGAGAGATGTATGGGCAAATGTGCGTCAAAAGAAAGAAGAGAAAGTCGTATAGCGAGAATAGAGAGAGGAGTAGTTGGGAGGATGTGGACTGAAACAGCTGACACACCGGCCTGTCTGTTCTCTGTTTCGGTAATTGCTTCAACTTTGAGTAATTGAAAACAGCACCGCGGATTCGTTTCGGAGTTGGCCACAGGGAACGGGATTCGACCCCCACGTTCATGCTTCAGGACCTCATTTTCTCTCATGTTAAAGACTCGTATTAAATAATGCACTCATGTCAGCCTAAAGTGCTGACATGGGCTGGGTTCACAAACATAAGGTATGCGACGATTCATCTATACCACATTCAGTTTGAGTCGTAATAATGGGTTCATGATCTGATTTTCCCACTTTTGACAAAAAAAAATAATAAACAAATACATTTTTTTAAGAAAATCTTTTTACTTTCATAATTTCATAAAATATTCCTTTTTTAACATTTTCTTATGGTTTATTTCCTTAAAAGGAAATTAAACCCACCTTTAATAATAGTTTGCATGTATAGTTTTTTGTTTTTTTCTATTAAAACGTGCAGTTTCATGAACCCTTTTCATGCAGAAAATATAAAAACAAAAAATTACTGATACATATGCGAAAAGTAGCGAAACGTCCCCACTGCTTTCCCCTGTAATACTGAACTAATCTGCATATGAACACTTAGTGTGGTTATTTTTTTATTTCATATATACTTGTGTGTATATGTGTTTTTTTATCCTAGTTTTTATTTTAGTCAGAACTTCACGACTTATATCTGATTTGTTACTTTAATATCCGTAAACTGTAATCTTTGCCATTAACCTGCCTTATTTGAACTGAGGGAGTCGCGGTTTCGCGCTCTCACAGCCTTTTCAAACTGGCTAATATAAACTATGAAACGGATTTTAGCAGATTGCAATTTCGAAACTTTAAGTAAAAACCATCTGATAAAGAAAATATGCATATGTTCATGTGTAACAGGAGAGTTGCCTTTCATTTCTCTTTAATATCCAACAGTAATCATTTACACAACATTTGTGAAAAGCTAGAGTCCAATACAGTAGCCTATTAACTTTAAAGCCCGTTAATATAAAAAAAAAATTATAACAAACAGGCTTTTTCTTAATAACCAATTATGAACATTTGTGAAGGCTGCTGTCAGGCCTAAATCTAAAACCTTAATTTGCTTTTCTTTTCTCTAGTTTTTGGCAATCTTTTAAAATATGGCTCTAATTTACTTGCTGAATCAGTTTGTTTAATCAGTCGCACCACAGCTCATTCCCATTTTAGATATTTGAGTGTGTGCACGTTGCCACTCATTGTAACTGTGTCAGGGTGTAACCGCAGTGACTTCCATCTATAGTGATCTCCCGTGCATTCCTTCTATTATACAGTATTACACCCTCTGCTGCTTAAACAACACGGTTAACCTGCTAAGAAAATATACCATGCAGCCTATTAATAATTATCTTTATAATAGTATGTTTTGAATCATCATAAATGTCAGCATAAACATATCACTACACACCTACTAAACATAGCAGGTACCAACCAGCTAGATCGCTGGATTATCTTAATGTTCACTGACCAAGCGCATTTCTTGTATCTCCATAAATTTGTACATTTTAAAGAAATATTCCACTCTGAATAATCTGCATATTCGGCAGGTTTTATTTTGAATTAATCCATTTAGGTTAACACTTTGTGACATTACCCACAAAGTCATTAGATGTTATCAAAATTGAGAATTCGCCCACACTTTAAACAGAGATATGTAGCAGCACTTTGGTGCCTTGCAGCTTGCAAACTAGCTGTTGCATTGCATTCGGGTACTTGAAGTCTATTCACATTTGCACCAGATTCTCACTAATTTAAGATAACTTTGACATAAATTACAGGATTTGCTGTAATTATGTGAAGAACAGGAATCTGCAGATAATAAAAATATCCATATACTCAAAGCAAGGTGGAATTTTACCCTGGACTCTGTTCTGCCTAGCTGGCTAACACTAGCCCACTTCCTCCTGTCGTTCATGTACGCTTTACTCTAAACTCATGTGTTCTTGAGTTGATGTGTGTATTAGGGTGGTGTGTTTCTATCCCTTGTCTGCTTTTTAATGGCTTTCCCCAGGCTGAGGTGAGCCAGGGAGCAGAGGTCACAGGGTCCTACTTGGGGTCACAGGGTCATGCTTCTACAAACTGACAGCTGTTGCTCAGGGAGAGCTGGACTGATAGAACCATCTAAACCCCTTGGCCTGTTTACTCAAGATCCCTGCTGCAGTTCAGCGCCCAGTACAACAATAAACACACAGACGTTGCACCATCAAGCCATTAAAATGCTGACTACACACACACACACCCCACTTATTATATTGGGTTTATGATTAGTGATACTGGTTACTAATTTTTACATCATATTTGCAGCTTACATAGCTGTGTTGTAATGAAAAATCTGTTTTTCATAATTAACAGGAAAGACTTTTTCATCTCAGAAATTAATTCAAAAGGTTTGTAAATCCCATTTTATGGGAAAATATCATTCATTTGCCAAACTGCTTTATCCTACTAGGGCTGCAGGAAGACTGGAGCATATCACAGCTAACTGTGTGGGCAAAGGTGGGGTACACCCTGAAGAGCTCACCAGTCCATCGCGCAGCCGACACACAACCATTCACAGATGCTCTCACACCTAGGGTCAATCTGGAACAGCCAATTAGCCTAAGTGCATGTTTTTGGACTGTAGGAGGAAACCGGAGAACATTCAAACTCCACACAGAAATGCTCTCGCCGAACCCAGGAACTTCTTGCTGTGAGGCAGACATGCTAACCACTACGCCACTGTGCCACCCTATATACCCACTATAACGTGGTATTGTGCTTTACTAGAACAAGTGTGCAGATGTGTCAATGAAATGCAAGTGACATATATAAGACAGTAAGTGATGTTACCATGACAACAATAATAGTAAACTGCAGGCAGAGAATGTATTTTAGGTGATATGTAAATAGCATGAAGAATACCAACTTGAACATAACAAGTGGAAGTTGAAATATACAGCATTGCAGTGTTGAAACTGATGGTGCTGCAATGAAATACTGAGCTAATGATAAAAATATTAGCACCTTAATAGAGTGTTGTACTTATTATTTATGTAAATAAGGTATAATAACAGAAAGTTAACAATGATCTGTGCTTTAATGAGTAGCATTCACTTGTCTGCACTGTGTGTATGTGTGTGTGTATGTGTGTGTGTGTGTGTTTGTGTTTCCACTCGGTGTTGACAGCCTTCACAGAATCTGACTGTTTCGGAGTTTCTGCTCAACTTTAACACAGCTGAATTTCTTCTTCGTCTCTTTTTTTTTTTTTTTTGACTTTCTATAATCGTTCTGATGTTAAGTCTGAGGTTTCCGTCTATACATGTTTTTGTGGAAAAAAAAAACCACAATAGCAATAAGATTAAATTATATATGTGAATTATCTGCTCATGCTAGGTGATAAAATGCTGTCCATCTAGCTATCTAATCATTTATTTTTACGTATTTTTGACATTTCTGTTTTTATTGAAACTTCTTGGAATTCGTCTAAAAACAATCAAACAAACAAAAAAAAAAAAAAAAAACACTGAAAAACTTTTGCCTGAGCAAGACTTCACCCATATATGCTGATGTTAGGAGAGAAGGATGAGCACGTAATAACTTGTATGATACAGGAATAAACATCTATAAGGGCAGCTCATGGTAAAGCACACTACTGCATGATGTGCATTACCAAGAATAATGATACACATATACATAATGCATAACAGTGCGGTTTGTGTTGGATGCCAGAAAGTGAGGCTGGAAGAGTGGTGCTGCTTTGCTGCATTACCTGCAGGGATTTGGAGCTTGGCTGCAGAGGTTTGATGATGAGCTGCCGGCTGAATGTGTAAAGTATCCTGTCCGAGTCAGGACTCCAAGCCACGGAGTACACAGGACATCCTGTATGAGCCGGGGAGAAGAAATACAAAATGATTCATCTCTTTGGATAGTAGTCAGCACAGCTCAGCACAGCTCAGCACAGCACAGCACAGCGCAGCCGAGCATACACTGTAGGCATGCAGCAGGCATTTCAGAGATGGCGAGTTTTGGGTCCAATGTTTACGTTAATGTTTGTACGGGGGAAAGTTTCTCATATTCGGAGTTGGGTTATGCACGTACTTAAGTCCTCCTTCTGGGAGTCCTGGGCAGAATATGCAAATGAATACCAGTGCTTTCAAAGATGCTGATTTTTGTCAAATGACATGTCTTTTTTTGTTTGTTTACTAACAACAAGCACAAGTTTGGCCTTAACCCATCCCCCCTAAAAAAAAAAAAAAGACTGACTATATTAACAAATAAATAAATAAGTAAGTAAGTAAGTAAGTGCATTTCAAATAAGTAAGTAAATCGTGACTGAACATAAATCAGAAGATGGTGAGCCTAACATGACAAAATAGTGTGGTACTAATCATAATTACTATACATGGAAACTACACAGTTTGATTGGACTATCTAGGCATGAAACAACATTATTCCAAGTGGATAATGCTTGAGTCAGAATGACAAACACTCACTTAGTGCAGGTGGATTCATCATTATCCCACTTTGAAATGAAATAATTAATCATAAAAATCTCATTTTAGTTTGTTTTTTACTTGTGTTTCTGTATAATACGTGTGTGTGTGTATATACACACACACACACACACACACACACACACACACACACACACTAAAACACCTTTAAGGAGTGTGATTTATTTCCATTTCCATGAAGTGTGAATTAAACTGCGAGTCATTCAGTCTGACCCCTACACGCTGACCTGACCGACCTGGTAGAACCTGCCAAGAGACTAGCTCCAGCTGATACAGCTCACTGGATCAAACAGGGTGCACAAACTTTCCCACTGGTAGAGGTGAGAATATAGGGAGAGATAGAATAAAATAAACCATAAAAATCACAATTTGGTTTTTTTTTTTGTATGTTCCTGTCTAGTATATACTACAACAATTATGCGCCACAGGCTTCGTGGATGTCACTGGTTGACATCCATTTTCCCTTTGGCGTAAAATTATTGAGCTGTTATTTAAGATCTGCGCTGAAGCTGGGGCATTTCGGTGGGAGCCTCTGGAGCCATGTGGTCAATTTTTTGTTTTTACACCATACCCCGACAGTTAACTGTGCATAACTTTATAAAGCCATTAGATACTACACTGTAGTCATGCACTCAGTTTGTGTGTATGGCATATCTGCTTTTATCTCATTTTATCCCACGTTTAATTTAATATGGTTCAATTTGTAAAATAACAGCAATGTGGGCTTTTTTTTTGAAGGTTTGAATCTTGCTGCTTAGTTTCTGAGTTAAAAGCTATATCCATAAAAGGACAAATAATAATAATAATAATAATAATTCCCCTTCCCCAGTACGACTAAAAAGCATGACGGTACAGAGCCTGCCGTTGGAGCTGTCCTTTGTTACTTTGTTTGCTTTAATTTGGTTTTACAGCAGACGATAGGAGGCACTGACAAAAGAGGAGCTCTTTTATACAAAGCCCTAAAACGTATGTCGTTTCGAGCCGCTGCACACGGCTGTACCTCGGAGGAATGCAAAGAGCAAAGCAATACTGCACACATCAGAGCACACCACATGAAGAGAGGCAGCTAAGCAAGAGAAACCTGGCTGGAACAAGACGTGTGCACATGTGTGTGTGTGTGTGTGTGAGAGAGAGAGAGAGAGTCTGACATTTAACCCTGCCCCAGGTGCTTGTGGTTTCTCACAAATGTCAAGAGGTCACATGGTCTTGGGCTGACAGAAGGCAACGGGAGCGAAGGGTGATGAGTTCCCGCTGCTCTCCCACTGCACATCTTCCCCCATCCCTCTCTCTCTCTCTCTCTCTCTCCTTTTTTTACTCCCAGATGGGTCAGGGTTACATCATCACTCCTCAAAACTCAACAATGGCCCCCAGCTGTACCTGAAACCCCTCCCACGGAGAGGGAGTGAGGAAGAAAGAACAGAAAAAGAGAAAGAAAAGAGGAACAGCTTGTACCTAGTATGTAAAATACAGATACGGGTGCAGATTTATGAGACACACCTAGACACAAAAAGAAAGACACACATACAGAGATACAGAGAGACGGACAGAAAGACGCATATACGAAAACATAACTGTAAAGGAACACGTCGTAGATTCTCATCTGACTGCATGACATTCGCTACGTAGTTATCTGGCAACACAGCAGCAGTCGAGCTGCATCCCGTCTCTGCTGAGAGGGTTCGTGCTTCAGCAAAATTCATTTCTGTTTAAACTAATTCTATTTTTCATATTATTTCTGCTTCTCAAAAATGTATTTCTATAGCACACTGTGAAATACACTGTACGTCGTTAAAGTATTCAGATTATGCAGGCTGCAATAAAACGTCACCGCCAGCAACATCACAACCGGAGACAACACGTTTATCCAGTCGTTCTGATTCTCGCTGGAACCGAGCCAAAAAATAGCTCTCTTTAATATTTGGAGGTTGCGAGGGATTAGAGTAGCATTTCAACCTTTTTATTGTTTTACTCCCATTCCTACATGATATGAGTGTGAATGGAGTAACAGAAAGAGAGATGGAGAAACACTAGCACAGAGACACGAAGAGAGAGACATGCACACATGAGAGACAGTGTGTACAAGACAGAAAAGCGCACAAACGCAGAGAATGATAAAGAGAGAGAAACACATGATGGGCGCCAGTCTCTCCGAGACCCTAATTAGGATTAAGTGGTTCAGAAAATGAATGGATGAATGAGAAACACATGCAAACAGAGATAGAGAGAGACATAAAAAGAAAGACAAGACAAACACACAAGCAGAGAGAGAGAGAAAGAGAGAGAGAGAGAGAGAAATGCACAAGCAGAAAAAGATATGGAGAGGCACAGAAAGAGAGACACCCACAGTGAGACACAAAGAGAGACAATGTGTATGAGAGAAAAGCACACAAACACAGGGAAATTCAAAGAGAAAGAAAAAGATAAAAAGAGAGTGACAAGCAAAGAAAGGCAGAGACAGAGTGGCAAATATAGAGGAACATGGAGATAAAAACAGACACGGAGAGACATACAGTGGGTATGAGAAAGAGAAGCACACACACGCAGAAAGACACAAAGAGAGACACATGCATATATATATATATATATATATACAGAGAGAGAGAGAGAGAGAGAGAGAGAGAGAGAGAGAGAGAGAGAGAGAGAGA
>JAOUQZ010000022.1:12181294-12193898 GCA_028564935.1 Neosilurus hyrtlii
AACTCTCAGACCTACTGGCAATTTTTAGAAGACACTTTCTTCAAGCAGTGGTTCAGGAAAAAGTCTGCATCTTTCAAGTAAAGGCCTTAAAGATGAAAAACTAACGACACGCCCCCTTCTTCACCTGACTTAAACCCTGTTGAGAACTTTTGGGCCCTCCTTAAGCAGGAAATGTACAGTAAAGGTAAACAGTACACCTCTCTGAACAGTGTCTGGGAGACTGTGGTTGCAGCTACACAAAAAGTTGAATCTGACCAGATCAAGAAACTGACTGACTCCGTGAATTGAAGGCTAGTGACTGTTAGCGAAAAGAAGGAGGGCTATATTGGTCACTGAGGGGTTTTTTTTGTTGTTTTTTTTTATTTCAGAAATGTTTATTTATAAATTTTGAGTTTGTTTATTATTCTCACTTTAACATGCGAAAATAAACAAGTGAGATGGAAAATCTTTGTTTTTCATTTAGTTGCATAATAATTCTGCACACTAATAGTTGCCTAATATTGGTGTACATATAGATATTCTCTTAAGAAAGCCACAACTTCACTTTTACTACTTAAATGTTCAGGTTTGAGGGTTTGTTAACATTTTGGATTGACCAAGAGCAGTTTACTGTAACAGTTATTGAACTTGCCTAATATTGTGCACACAGTGTAGTTGTATTCCCCGCATGGACAACAGCACACTTACTTAGTATCATCATGCTGTTGGGGTATTTTTTTATTTTTACAAAATCAACAGGCATGTTCATAGGCATATCAGGTATAAATAACAAAAAATCCTGTGCAAAATTTTACATGCATATTTCATATGACCACTGTGACCTTGAAATTAGGTCAAGGTGAGGCAGTTTCAGTAGGTTTGAAGACCTTGACACTACGTATAATAGCTATGAATTGAAAACCAATCTGACAAAAATTGTACTCTCAAGTTTTAAAGTGCATTTTTGATTAATTGACCTCTCTGACCTTGAAAAATAGGTCAAAGTGTCCCAGTTTCGACAGGCTGGTAGGGTGTGCCTCTGGTAGAGTGTTAACAAGAAGTTTCTATATCTGCGTGCAAAAGGTCCAGAAAATCCTTATTCGTTTGTATAGCACTCTGCAATGATATTCTCTCGATATAATGCAGTATTTGTGTGTTCCAGTGCTAAGGAATATACATGCATGCTCTTTGGCAAAAAAAGAAAGAAAGAAGATAAAGAGAAAAAAGGCAAACAGCAACCCAATGACATGCTGAACACCTACAGAGTGTGTGGTTTTTAGTCTCTGTTTGAACCTACAGCAAAGCCTGTCGAAGCGTGTTATCTTACAATCAATCATCTGCTCATCAGCCCACAGTCACATTTACTCACACTTCGACAGAACACCTTTAGGTAACGAAGGTGAACTAACTGAAATGTCATTCACATTTTCTTTAGTATTAATATCGTCTGGATCCCATTTTTCTAATTTAATCTAATAAACTCTCTTATTTAACCAGTACACTGTTATGAGCATACCTATCAACCTCTCTCTCTGCGTTTTTATTGAGGTACACATGCTACTTCTGAGATACAAGCGATCCTGATCCTTCTACTCTCTGAATCCTGTGATTCATGTTGATATACTACTACTGCTATCCTGCTGATGATGATTCATACGGATCTAAATAAACACTCAGAACCTGTGAAGATGACTTTCCACTGTTGGCGATTTTACAAAAAAAATCTTGCGACTAAAATGATTTGAGACTACAATTCCGATTACAGGTGTAAGATAACCAGCTAGACTTCAGGTTAAACTATAGTGAGGTTTCTTGGGGTTTTTTTTCTCCCCTAATTTAGTCATATCCAATTCCCACCCATCAACTTTTTTTTTTTGCCTTCCCTAGCACACGACCACCACCGACCAGGGAGGGGCGTAAACATGCACATGCCCCATCCATGACATGCGATGCTGCTACCTGCCTCTTTTCAAACTGTTGCGTATGCGTATTTGAGGGCAGCCTAACACACCCTGAGGAAAAGCGCTATCCGCCCCCTTGTACAAATGAGCTCACAGACGGCTATAATTGGCTGGTGATCGCTGTGAGTGACAGGGAAGTGAACGTATCCCTCCCGTGAGAGCTTGGCCATTTAGCTCCCATGGACTCCCGGTCACGGAAGGCCGTGGCATCAATCCGGATTCGAATTTGCGATCTCCGGGTTGATAGTCGCGCACCTTGTCGATGTGCCACTCAGGAGCCATCGAAATTTTCTGCTACATGGATTTTTATTTGGTTTCATCCCAATGAGGATGGGTTTCCATTTTGAGTCCGGTTCCTCTCAATGTTTCTTCCTCGTATCGACTGAGGGAGTTTTTCCTTGCCATCATCGCCACATGCCTACTCATTAGGGATATATAGGCTTTATAGACAAATGTTTAAAATCATAAGTTTACATTCTGCTTTGCTACAATATCTATTATAAAAAGCGCAACACAAATAAAACTGAAGGGAACTAAATAGTTTACAAACAAACGGTTTCTTGTGCTTGAGCACTGGAACGATGGCTATTTTGGTAGTTACGTACTGCAACCACGATTCCTTGTGTTCTTCAGGATTTTAAATAAAATGCGATTTTAAATATCAACAACCTGTGATCAGAGCAGTTCCATCACAGTTCCAGCGAATGGCCAGCACAGCTCCCCGATGGGCCTCCACGCTCTTCTCAACACGTCCTGTCTTAGACACCAAGTGGAACTTACCTAGAAAAAAAAAACCCACAACAGTCACCCCACAACAGTCCAAAAAAAACAAAACAAATTCAAGACGCCATCTTTTTTATTTGATTAAATTAGCAGTTTGTTCTTATTAACTGAAAGCCAACAACCTGAGGATAGTACTTGGAGTCAGCATCCGTTGGCCGTTTCTGTAAGAAATAATTTGTTTGGAAGTTTGTTGAATTAGGAAGATAAGATCACATCCTGAAGTGTTTTCTTTTTTTTCTCCTCTCATTACCACAGCTTTTTTAAACAGTTTATTGTTGCATTTAACGGTTTTGGGCAAAGTGTTAGACAAGTTATTTTCTGTGTGCTGCGTGTTGACAATTGTTCCGGGGCAGCACAGTGCTGTAGTGGTTAGCAAGAAGGTCTTGGGTTCGAGTCCTGGGTCAGCAAGGGTGTTTCTGTGTTGTCTGGAGGCCCTCCCTGTGCTTGTGTGGGTTTCCTCTGGGTAAACTGGTTGCTTCCCACAGTCCAAAGACATGCACATTAGGCTAACTGGCTGTTCCAAATTGCCCCTAGGTCTGAGTGTGAATGGTTGTGTCAATAGTCTGACGAGCTGTTCAGGGTGTACCTCACCTTCATCCAGTGTCAGCTGACATTGGCTCCAGCCTTTCCCCGACTTTAATAGGATTAAGCTGTTTGGCAATGGAGTGAGTGAGCTTTTCCAATTCCAGACAACAGACCATATTAAAAATGGAAGGAAGGGACATTCTATATGACCAATGCAGACATTTTTCTCTAGGTATCTCTGAGAAAACACTGAACACAAAACAGAAGAGTAAGCACAGAATGTCTGCTGCTTAGATTAGACTACCCTCCCTTGTGTTGGAGACAGAGGGCGATCAGGCATGGAGACAGTTATCAAAGACACTAGCCAACCATATACTTTGTGGTGGTGCATATTAAAAAATTCAGAATGCTCTATGTAATTTCTGGTTGCCTAAAACTGCAAATCAGCATGCTGCTGCTCTTTCCCGATGCTATATTTGGATCTCAACAAAACAAAAGCGAACCCAGAAAAGCAGGTAGTAAGTGAACAACTATGAAAACCTTCTGTTTCAAAAGACAAAGCATTTCAGTTTCTCCTCCAAAAGCGTCGGTTTGTTCAGTGGCAAGGCTCAGTCCGTCAGCAGTGAGCGCCATGCCCAGGTTTGATGTGTATCTACACAGCTCCGGAGGCCTACGCGATGACTGGGGCTGGAGCCAACCGCTAAAGTTACTGTACGGCTTTCCCCCACCCACCAAATCTAAACATCTGAGGTTTCTTTTTATTCGTTTCAGAGAGCAGAAGCCAAAAAGATGTGACATTTGAGAAGCAAGGTAGGTGTGCAAGTTTCCACCGTGAGAGTGGCACGTGCTACGATAGGTGGCTCAAAGCATCAAAGAAAAGAGTTTCACGATATTGCAAATCACAAGGGTTTGAGAGACATCTGACCAATATAACCCCGGAGTTCCATGGCAGCAACGTTCAGATCATTCATTCCGCAGCATAACTCTGAAATGAAGATGTTCCACAAAGGTGGGGAGACACTGGACAGTTTAAAAAAAAAAAAATTACTCAGATGCAGGGGTGAGTGAAAGTCCACCGATTGAACAGAGTTTTCATCGCAACAGGAAGCTGCCAGACTAAATTACCACTTCAGTTTGTGGGTGTGTTTATGCAAGTCTACACTGCCATTAGTGTGGTGACCACACGTCATTTGCCACGGCCATGTGTCTCCACTCTCCATGTCTTCATGTGATAAGCACATGCGATGTGGAGGTCAAAAGCAAGGAAATGTGCACAGGGCAAAGTATAGACCATAAATCGTATATAGTATTTGTAGTAGCATGGTTCTAGCATTCTACAAATGTACAACTAGCAAGGTAGATGCTCTAGTTATAGCACATTATCATGTAAGTAAATATATCACAGTAGACACCACTGCTAATTGTGGGATGTCGCATGTAATGGCCAGATCACTTATGGATGCTCTACATCTCCGTTTCTTTGTCTCTTGCTGTGTCTGAAATTGCTCTCTATTCACTACATAACGCACTATATAAAGTGCTCGCCATTTTTTGCGGTGTCCAAATGTATGGTGAGAATTATTATACACTACATAGTGCACTTAATATATCCCATAATGCATTGTGACAAGTAGTGTACAACCGATTGTCACTAACCAAGTAATATATACCCTCATGCATTGTATTCTTCCTTATAAAGAGGTGCGAGACAAATTTCAGGAGTTTAGCTGGGGTACCAAGTTTCAGACTTCTATGTTGTCTAGATTGAAAGTCATGGTCTATTAAATACTGTTTAAAATCAAGATCAAATAAGTTCAAAAGGGGTTCGAAAAGTCCAAATCTGAAAGGGCCATAACTTCAGAACTACTTGGAATTTCCACCTGAAATTTTGGAAATGTATTCTGCACATGAACATGTCTAAATGGAAATTTCCAACAAATTCTGAGATGGTCAAGATGGAGGTTATATAGTTACTGGCTGAGCTGACGTGACGTGTCCTGCCAGTATGTCACATGACCTAAACACTACGTCACACTGTGATGAGATCACAGAAAGGGGCACTACTTTATGCACCACTTCTACAGCGGTTAGCAAGTTGGATTGATGTATAGCTCTGAGAAATGCTTTAGCGGGAAAAAACCCTACAATAATCGGTTTATATAAGTGTGCTCACCTCTTAACTAAAAACTAAAAAGTTGGGATAACTAACACCTAGCAAATCTTTATCTGACTCACAGCCCAGATCAAGTCATTCCAGAGGTTTTCATTAGGAATTAGAAGAATATGAGAGACGCAGTGAGTGAGGAATTCTTTCAGATGTTGCTGCGGTTCTTATAAAGTACTTGTAGGTTTCTTGGCAGCCTGATAAGATTTCTTTGTTTTTTTTTTCTCATCTCTTCTGGTAATGTTAGTGTTATGCCCCATTCTCTCCTCTTGTCGATGATGGCCTTCAATGCTCCGCAGTACCTCCTGCACTTCAAACATTTTGTGCCTCTCTTTGTGCCTGATACCATTTTAACACTGAGATCCTGTACACGCTTTGTAGCCTGCACGGCTTCAACAATCAGTTGTAACCAAAAAGACAGAAAAACAATCCTACAGAAACAGCTGATCTTCACATGGGGTTCATCAGAATTACTTAATTCATGACAGGTGCAAGATAAACACATTCGAATGCGATTGGTGCATTCTGGGCATGCTCACATCTGTTGTAAAAAGTTGCGCGCACTCATGCAACTACAGGCCATTATATACAAGTTTTCTTTGAGCCAAATTATTTGACTTGTCATCATCAGCAGTAATGATGGCCCTGCAACGGTCCGTTATAGTGAAGAGGGAGTTCAGCCTAAAGTCAAAACTTTTGATTTACCAGTTCATAGGTTCTACATTCCAACCCTTCCGAATCTATGGTCATGAGATTTTGGTAGTGAGTTTCCTTCGGAGGGTATCTGGGCTCAGTCTTATAAATAGGGTGAGGAACTCAGACATCCAGGTGGAAGCTTGGGGTAGAGCTGCCACTCATCTGCATCAAAAGGAGTCCGTTTTCAGGGTTGAGGTGGTTCAGGCAGCTGATTAGGATGATTCCTGGTCGCCTCCCTTTAGAAGTGTTCTGGGCACGTGCAACTGGGAGGACACCCTGATGTAGACCCAGAACTCGCTGGTGGGATTATATATCCTGTCTGGCTTGGGAACACCTTGGGACACCAAATAAGGAGCTAGAAAGGGTTGCAAGGCAAAAGGATGCAAGGGTTACCCTCACTGACCTGTTGCCGCCGCGACACGACCTTGGATAAGCGGAAGAAAATAGATGACTGGATGGAATTATAGAAGCAATATCAATAAATTTTTTCCATCACAAAAACCTGCCATTTTAACTCTATAAAAACAAATATCTGAAAGCTGTGATGGCCTGGCGAGCTGTCCAGGGTGTACCCTGCCCTCGCCCAGAGTCGGCTGAGATGGGCGCCAGCCTCCCCGCGACCCTAATTAGGAATAAGCGGTTTAGAAAATGAATGAATGAATGAATATCTGAGAGCGCATCATGTGACTGTAGCCACAGGCTACACTTTATTGGCACATTAGAATAATTGGCTATTCCAACTTGCCCCTTGGTGTGAGTTGTGTGTGTGTGTTGCTTTGTGATGGTTTGGTAAGCTGTTCACAGTTACCCCACCTTCACCCAGAATCGGCTGAGCCTCCCCGCGGCCCTAGTAGTAGGATCAAGTGGTTCAGCATATGAGTGAATGAGTGAGTGAGAAGCAGCTAATTTTCACATGGGGTTCATTAGAATTCTCTCATTCGTAACAGGAGCAAGATGAACTTGCATCCCGATTGGTTGTGAGGTAAAAAAAAATGCTTGTTATCCTATCCTGAAGAAATACACAAAAAATATTACCATCAGTACTGGTGAGGGCAAAGATCTCAGCCAAAGCTTGCTTCTTCCCAGCTATAGTCTTGGGAAACCAGTGCAGGTCGATGGGGTAGAGGTCGTCCTGGAGCTTCACCACCACACTGGTCTCGTTCTTGAGTAAGTTCCATTTTAAGATCTGATGGTCTTCACTACAGGAATACACTTCGTCAGCGGTGACCCAGCCCACACAACTGACCAGTTCCTTATGTGAACAGCAGTTAAGGTGAACATCTAAAGTGCTTTACATTTACCTGATGGACAATTTAAGGTAACTGGGTCATTCTCTGAAACTGGGTCAAATTTAATTATTCACATTTGACATATCATTGAACTGCGGCCTAGGGTGTCCTGGTGCCATGTACACTTATGGACACCCTTATGTTCGAACATGGTGTTTGTGATGGACAAACCATGACGAGCACAGAAGTCCAACAACAAAACACCATTCGGGTTCATATCGAAGAGGCCGTACCGACCAATCACACCCTTCCAGGTCACACTGTCATTGCCCACATGGGCGTTGAAGTCTCCCAAGATGACGAGAGAGTCCCCAGGGGGAGCGCCCTCTAGCACACCCCTAAGGACTCCAAAAAGGGTGGGTATTCTGAACTGCTATTTGGCACATAACCACAAACAACAATCAGGACTCGGCTCCCCCACCTGAAGGCGGAGGGAGGCTACCCTTTCGTCCACCGGAGAGATCTCCAACATGTGGGCACTGAGGTGGGGGGCAACAAGGATGCCCACACCAGCTCGCCGCCTCTCCCCATAAGCAACTTCAGAATAAAATAAGGTCCAGCCCCTCTCAAGAAGGGTGGTTCCAGAGACCAAGCTATGTGTCGAGGTGAGCCCAACTATATCTAGTCGGTATCTCTCAACCTCACGCACCAGCTCAGGCTCCTTCCCCGCCAGAGAGGTGACATTCCATGTCCCAAGAGCCAGAGTCAGTAGCCGAGGATCGGTCCGGCAGAACCCATGCCTTTGGCTGCTACCCAGCTCACATTGCACCCAACCCCTATTGCCCCTCCCACAGGTGGTGGGTCCATGGGAGGGCAGACCCTTGTCTATTCTTCGGGCTGGGCCCGGCCGAGGTCCATGGGCAGAAGCCCGACCCCCAGGCACTCGCCTTTGAGCCCCTCCCCCAGGCCTGGCTTTGGGGGTTCACCCGTGTCTGGGCAAGGGAAACTGTGTCCTTGAAATCATTGTGCTCATAGAGGTCTTGTGAACCGCACTTAGCCTGGACCTTCACCTAGGACCTGTTTGCCTTGGGTGGCCCTACCAGGGACATAATGCCCCCAACAACACAGCTCCCACGACCTGAAAAAGAAGCGGAAGAAGATGAATGAATGAATGAACATTTGACCTAATTTCCTATGTTTTTCTTACTTTGTGGACTGAGAATTGCACATCAATTTACAGTTCAGCGTGTAACCAGTGGTGTCTACGCCAGTTACATATGGAACCGACCCATTTTTCCTGTGAGGGGTGAGGTTCCATGTTACAATGTTCACTGTTCAATTGAGTTCCTCCTGCGGTGTATTTACTCACATGTATTCAAGCCATAATTAACTTACTCACCAAAAACAAATTGGATGAATTTTGTGTCCATACGTGAATGAATTTGAGTATGAATTTGGTGGTACAATGGTAAAATGGTACAATGGTACCAGTTTCAGAGAATGACCCAATTATCAACCATACCACGGAGAAGTAAGAGCTATCCCATCTTGCCCAGAAGATCACCAACATATATCTGCATACTCTGGGAGACATTTACAGCCCCTGTTCCCTGCAGAAAGCATCACATGCCTTAAAACACTCATCTCACCAAACCTATCACGTCTGTCCTTTATCATCAGGAAAATGCTACTAGTCCACCAATGTATGGACCAAGATATTAAGATACAGTTTTTACCCCAAAGCCACCACCGCAATCAACTCTGTACTGGAATAACTCTTGAGAGAATACAAGTACATCCCAAGGAAACTGTTTTTCTTTTTACATTCTGAATTTGGGCAAGGGTGGGACACTGGCGCAGTCGTTAGCACGTCTGCCTCACAGCAAGAAGTCCTGGGTTCGATTCCCGGGCTCGGGCTTTTCTGTGTGGATGTTCGTTTGCATATTACCTCTGTGCTTGAGTGGGTTTCCTCCTGGTACTCCGGTTTCCTCCCACAGCACGTTTCCACAATATGCACAGTAGGCTAACTGGCTGTTCCAAATTGACCCTAGGTGTATGTGTTGTCCCTGCTTTAGCCTGGCAAACTGTCCAAGGTGTACCCCGCCCTCGCCCAGAATCGGCTGATATGGGTGCCAGCCTCCTCACAACACTAATTAAAAATAAGCGGCTTAGAAAATGAATGAATTAATATTTTGGCAAGTAAACATTTCACCCTCTTTGATGCAATGCCTTTAGATGAGGGTGAAATACTCCAGGGAATGACACATAAAACATTTTCCGTGCCATTTTGTGCCATTGATTAGAACCTCCTGAAGGTGAACCCTGTCTTAATTATACTGCACCTTTAAGGGTCTGGTGTTTTGTGCTATTAGCGCATGGTGTCATCCTGCCACAATCTAAAGAGCTCTCTTAGTCCTTTACAGGGAAAAAAAAAAAAAACAACAACATTACGGACATCTATGAGTCTGGCAGGGGATTTAAATAGACCTCTAAATTATTTAATATGAATAATTTCAGTGTAAGGAAAATATTTTACATCTGAAATAGATTTCAAATGACTTCCAATTGGTCCAGGACTGGCCACAATAGCCGACTGTTTGATACAAAAAGAAGACCCCAAAATTTCATTAAGGATCTGCAGGTAACCCTTCCAACTGTTTTGAAAGTGCCAATACTGGTATTCTTTGAGTTTGGGTTAAGTGTCACATATATAATGATGGAATTTAACTATATTCAAAGACGACACATTTACTTGACTTAATCTGAATATCTAATATATTATTTACTCTTCTATGGCATTGCAATAACTCTATAGCAGATAATCGCTGTTAAAAGTGATCCTGGCTTTGTTTAGATATACAGCTAATTAAATAATGAAAGGATATGCTTCGGCTCCTTCAGAAGGGATGTTTTGAATCTCATTCTGTGGCCTGTTGGTGACTCAGATCCTGATCCTATGGACAGACATGCAGGCAAATTAACAGAGACAACGACACAATTTCCTACTAAACGAAATATTACACAGATTATACATAGCACCCTTTGTCCCTGTTTCTAATTAGTGTATTGCGATTTTAGTACACTTCTCTTATTTCTGTTTGTGTGTGCGTACGGGGCGGCACAGTGGCATAGCGATTAGCACTTCGGCCTCAAAGCAAGAAGATCCTGAGTCTGAATCTGTTTGTCTGGCGAATGCGTATCCGCCCTGTGCTTGCGTGGGGTTTTCCTTCAGGTTTTCTCCCACACGATCCAAAGACGTACACATTATGCTGTTCCAAATTGCCCCTAGGTGTGTACGTGTGTCTGTGTTGACCCTGCAATGGTTCAGGCGAGCTGTTCAGGGTGTACTCCGCCTTCGCCCAGTGTTAGTTAGTACTAGGAGTAAGTAAATGAGTGAGGGGTCTGTTGTATGGGGTGCATGAGTGTGTCTAGTTTGCAGTTACTCGAGCCTCCCCAAAAGCATTGCAATATCTTGAAATCTAAAAAAAAATAAATAAAGATAAGCATTGACCTTATCTGACTTATGGCTATAAAGCAGCAGCCAAGAGAAGTAATGCTAACTGATTTACAGTCTGTATAAAGACAGCTTTCACCAAACGTTGGTTGTTAGTCTTATCGTGTATCATCATGACATCAAGAACTGCAAATGTGCCAAAAGTAAATATAATTTTTTAAAAAGGAAAGGGGGAAAAAACAAGAAAAGGGAGTTGGCGTGAGTTCTTTTCCCTAAGCTAGCCTGCCAGATCCCGTTGCTACGGTAACGCGTTGGCTAGTCCTCTCCCCAGATGACACCCAACCTGTTAGCATTCTAGCTAAATGTTAGCAAAACTAAAAACCTCAGTGAATCAAAAAAAAAGCGCAGGAACACAAAAACAGGTCTACATGCTAAACTTAGTCCTAAAACATGGAGAGAAAGTATAAACACTTACTTGTGTTGTCTCAATGCTACGCTATCAAGGTATCACACGGGCCTTTGCTTCGCCATTAGCTTGTCTCGCGAGATCAGGCAATCCTCTCATAGGTTTGGCGCTTGTCTCGCGAGATTCGACGGCTCGCGTTGCCTGGGTGACGTTTGTCTCGCGAGATTTAGAAACTCGCTCGCGTTGTTCTCGCGAGAGCGTTGTGAACCACCCTGGGAACAGATTATTAATAAGAAAAATAACAAGACGCTTGATTTGGTGTGTTGAATATGCCTAAATAAAGATAAAACGTGTGGTGTGAGCAGATAAGACAGGACGGTGTACTTATTTGGCGTAAAACAAGTTTTAACATATTGTTTTTGTTTACATTTGTTCAAAACTGCAGGTAATTATGAATCATGTTGGAATAATAAAAAAATAACAAGAGATTTGTGCATTATGACTGAACGAAGGACATTTTGGCTGTCGTGAACACATGCAAGTCTGTGCACTGTTTTTTTGAATTTGTGCTCTCTGGACACTGAGGTGCTCCCATGATGCTCTGCGGCAGATTGTAACGAATTTAGGCGCCATTTTCAAGTTCGGTTTTTTCACCTCAGCAGAGTCGGGGAAGCTAGCACGGTTGGATTTTTACTTATTTTAAAGATTTAGCTGCACGACTTTGAATTTTGTGGATTACTACAGAGAAACCTGACCATAGAAGAAAAAAAATTCAACGAAGAATAAAGGTGGGTGTTGTTTATTTTATTTTATTCTAGCTTGGGTGATACATAAACGTCATCCACAGTCATTAAATCTGCTTAGCAACAACATACACACTGAGGTGATTTAGCTTTGCTTGTAATGAACAGGTTTTACATTAAATATATGACTACGGATGCACTAAACTGAAACGATAAACCTTATGATTGAATTATATCCGTGGAGGTTATTAATATTCTTAATAAAGTCAGATTGCTAGCTAGGTTAGTTAAGCTGTTAATCATGACCCCCCCCCTTCCTTCATACTAAACGGCTAATTATGACTAGCTATCCATATCTGACCTTTTTTTATGTTTAGTTTTTTTAGCATTTACAGATGGATGTTCTATTTAGGTGTAAACTATTTTAGAAGCATGATAACATTAATGCTGTTGTTGTTTTCGAGATAGGTTGTATTTTAGTCGGGGGTGGGTGGGGGGTGGATTGAAACCTTAGCTAGGTGAGAAGGTGGGGAGATTAGCATGCAACTTCTCAGAATGCTAGCCAAATTACAAAACACTTTACAACGTGGGGTGTCGTATGCTTTATATATATATATATATATATATATATATATATATATATATATATATATATATATATATA
>JAOUQZ010000022.1:12209850-12223296 GCA_028564935.1 Neosilurus hyrtlii
GGGTCGCGGGGAGGCTGGCGCCTATCTCAGCCGACTCTGGGCGAGGGCGGGGTACACCCTGGAGAGCTCGCCAGGCTATCGCAGGGCCATCAGTCACACAACCATTCGCACTCACTCACACTTAGGGGTGATTTGGAACAGCCAATTAGCCTACAGTGCATGTTTTTGGACTGTGGGAGGAAACCGGAGTACCAGGAGGAAACCCACACAAGCACAGGGAGAACATGCAAACTCCACACAGAAACGCCCGAGCTGGGAATTGAACCCAGAACCCTTTTGCTGTGAGGCGGACGTGCTAACCACTGTGCCGCCTTTGATAAACAAAAACACTGAAAACACCAATTTTTTAGAAAAATTTAAAGGTGCTGCAATTTTTATTTTTTTGCCTTTTGCATAACATGAATGAGCTTCAAATCATATGGAACGGTTTATTGAGTGAAGAAATTAAAAAATATGTGAACACTATACCTGAAAGGTTAAATTCTGTAATCAAAGTAAAGGGTGGCCACAACAAATATTGACTGACTTTTTTTTCCTCAAAAAAAGAAGAGACTTTTATTACTGTATATTGTTTGTTTACTTATCATTAATATGATCCAATATTACATGAAATAAATGCTTGAATAGTACTTGGTTTCTGATTTAAGTATTTATTCCATGTAATATTGGAACATATTGATGAGAATAATTACACAAACAACAAAAAGAGGTCTCTTTTTTGAGGAAAACCTTTCAGGCATAGAGTTTACATTTTCACCAAATAATTATAGAAAAGTAATTTTGGCTACTTTTTATTAGGAGCCCTTTTACACAAAAGTAGTGCTGTATAATATTTATACACACACACACACACTGAGGGTAGCACTAGTGATGTGTGTATGTAAGGGTTATTACATACATCAGTCTAGGGGGTAAAGGGTTAAAGTTAAAATATCACCATTGTATTATGAACAGAATGAGGTTGTATTTTGGCCTGTAGCTCAAATATATATTTTTTGGCATTCTCACACAGTCCACACTACCAAGCACTCATCACAAGCTATTACTTTCCTTATCTCTTGTGATTTAATGCACCTTGATGCTGTAACTTCTACACATGTCTCTGAATCCCAAAGCCTACTGCAGTACATGCATGGACAAAATAGAAATCTTTAATTAATATCTTTAACTAGGCAGATTATTGGGTGTGCATGGCTGATGGACAATCCTTTCAGAATCAGGAGCCCACATGCATTTGGAAAAATTACTATGCTGTGGAAATCTGTCATAGAATTTCCCTACTTACTACATAGTCACTTAATGAATAAAATCATAGCCAGACTTTTTATATATTTATTTTTCTTGCAATGCATGAACAAGACACTATAGGTCACAGCCAGCTGATCTTCGGTCAGATGCAAGCAAGATGTGCTACATCAGAAACTTTTATTTTTAAGATAAAAGATGATGGCTGGCTCATTGTCTCATTTGCTGAACCGCTTAATCCTCAGTATTCGAGTCGTAGGGAGGCTGCACCTATCTCACCTGACACTGAGATTGGTGCTCTGGGTACGCCCTAAACAGCTCGCCAGACCATTGGGACAACACTAAGACATTCACTCACATTCATACCTAGGGACAATTTGGGACAGCCAATTAACCTAATGTTCACGTGTTTGGACTGTGGGAAGAAAACCCACACAAGCACGAGAAAAACATGCCAACTCCACACAGAAACGGCCGAGCCTGGGACTCGAACCCAGGACTTTCTTGCTGTGAGGCAGATTCACTAACCTCTACACCACCCTGCCACCCTGATAATGGTTATATGCTTGTTAATATTCCTTAGTCTGTCACTACTAACTTTTAACCTGGTCAGCATTTAGTGTTCACCATGTGTATTATCTACCTCATCTGTAAGGAGGCACTACCTGAGGTGCAGGAAGAGCACCGTGGGGTCTTGCAGGAGATCAAGGCCCTTCAGGAACAAGAGCACGCTTTGCAGAAAGAGTCGTTGAACGTCCGTTTGAAAGTGGAACAACTCGACACGGCCATCGCCGAGTATCAGAATAAGATCAAACACTGGGAAAAAGAGGTGAGCGCTTACACAAGGCAACGCAGCCCGCTTTCAATTCATCCAATTACGTAATCTCTTCCCTCACTTGTGGTCCTGTCTAAATATTGCAGTATTGTTGTAGTTTATTCTTTCCTTTTTGTTCAGTCCACAAAGCTTGCTCTGCACTCGATTGATGATAAACCAGCAGAGGAACTGCCTAAGCTAACCACAGAGCAGTTGGAGGCCATTAAAAGTCCAGATGTCATCAAGAACGAGATTGCTCTTTTGGAGGATCGCTGTGCCCAAATGAAGCCCAACCTGGGAGCAATAGCAGAGTTTAAGAAGAAGGTACGTGAACCATGTTTCCGTAATAGGAGTGGTGTGTTTTTTTGTTTTGTTTTGTTTTTCCCCTTCTTTTTTTCTTCTTCTTTTAAATCAAATAATTGTTCAAAATTTTTTAATGCAGTGTTTTTGAATAGGCGGTTACACTATAAAATTTTCCAGTATGGTGGTGCCGTCAAAAAAAATCACATTATTAATCAACCATCTGAAAAATACACAAGCTGATAATGAAAATATTTAAGGGAAAAACTTTTTAAATAAAAAGTTATCACGTTGTCTCCTTGACTTGAACTAGCGTAGCCGTATGCAGCCAGAAGTAGTTGTTTTATACAGTTCTGGTCAGTATGTCCTCCTGGGTGTTTAATATTCATCAAGTAAACCTATGAGCATGTGCGGCAGTGTAAGGTATGTTGAGTCTCTGATGTTTTTGTATGTGTATGTGCAGGAGGAGCTTTATTTGCAGAGAGTTTCTGAACTGGATGAGATTACAACCCAGAGAGATAACTTCAAGAGGAGCTGCGAGGACCTGCGCAAACAGAGACTGAACGAGTTCATGGCTGGCTTTAACATCATCACCAACAAGCTGAAGGAGAATTACCAGATGCTGACACTGGGGGGCGATGCTGAGTTGGAGCTTGTGGACAGCCTGGACCCTTTTTCTGAGGGAATCATGTTTAGGTAGGAACAAGACTGCATGACTTTAGTTTAAACATTTTTAAACAAATAATTAATACACCGAGTCACCTCCTCTCGCCCTCACCTTTCTTAGCGTGCGTCCTCCCAAGAAGAGCTGGAAGAAAATCTATAACTTGTCAGGAGGAGAGAAGACTCTGAGCTCTTTAGCTTTGGTCTTTGCGTTACACCACTTTAAACCCACACCTCTATACTTCATGGACGAGATCGATGCTGCTCTGGACTTCAAGAATGTGTCTATTGTGGCCTGCTACATATATGTGAGTTTTCTTTGTTATTTTGTAGGAGTTTTGTGTCGTAATGTGACCTATCCCCATAAAATGGGGCCGGTGTAGTGGTTAGGGTGCTGAGCTCATGATCGAGATGTCTTGGGTTTAAATCCCGGTTAGACCCCCACCGTGCTAAGATCCCTGGGCAAGGTCTTGACCACAAGTATGTCTCTGTCCACCTAGCAGTATAAATGAGTCCCAGTAAAAATACTGGGAAGGAAACCTGCGATGGACTAGCATCCACGCTTCATGCCACAGAGACCGGGATAAGCTCCAGCTCTGCTGAGCCAGTATGCCGGGGTGTAAAAATCCCAACAGACCTACCTATCACCACAAAATGAGTCTTAATGCACCAACCTAAGTTATACACACATTAAAAAAACAAAACAAGCCTCCTGACCTTTGACCATTTCTAAATGATTGCTGGCGCAGCCACTGTTATTCCTTCTACTTGCATTTTCACAAATTTTTTATCAGCACCTAGGTATTGTGACATCATATTGGGTGATCCCTGGTGAATCCCATCACTTACAATAATAGATATAAAACATCTATTCCACTCTCCACTAAGCACCCCCGTCCACTACCAGGTCACGTCATTGATTTTGTGAAGTGTTTAATGTGGAGTAAGTTGCTATGCTTTACATTTGAAAGATTGACATTTAAATTTTTGTAATTTCTTTCATTTTTAATTTAACATTGTCCTCTTTTTTTTTTTATTATTATTATTATTATTATTTTTTTTTTATAATCATCCGCATCAGGAACAAACCAAGAATGCTCAGTTCATCATTATCTCCCTGAGGAACAACATGTTCGAGATGGCTGACCGTCTGATTGGCATCTACAAAACACATAACACCACTAAAAACGTGGGCATCAACCCCAAAACCATCGTCCTCAAAGATATTGAAGTTGCATCAGGATAAAGAAACAAATCTATCCTTGGACTTTAAATCTCTCTCTCAGTTCTTTCGCTCTCTCTCTCTCCCTTGCACCTGTTTCCACATGTCTATTTTAAATGTTTTTCCTGTGCAGGTAAAACTATCTACCTTATTAGAAATGCTGCTGTTTATAATAAACTTTGTATATAAACGTGACTTTAAATGTTCACTGTTCTGTTGCTTGGATCACATCTGAACTAGACTTTAATTAACATGCTGAAACACTGCACACGTTAAGTGGCTTTAAGAAGTGTCGGCATTACCTAACCAAAACATGTAAATACACTTGCTTTGATTATGATTTATTATTCTATATCAGGAGGAACTGAAATGGAAACCAGTATCTGAGGAAGTGTTTACACAATTCACTCACTCATTTACTCAATCGTTCAATCCTATTACGGTCACAGGGAGGGTGGAGCCTATCTCAGCCAATGATCTAAAAATAACTGTATTAAGCACTCGGCCTATCAGCCCGCTCAGATGTGAAGCCAGCCGACTGCCATATTACTAGTTCCAAAACATGAAGCTGGGTGTATACAATATTGATTATAACCATGTCTATATACTAAGTGGTCATGGTGGATCTTTTTATAAATACTTGATAATTAAATTATGCAATATTTTACTGTCTTGTTTCTTATGAGAAATTTTAAGCTGCAAGAAGTAATTAACTATTTTATATATATTTATACACACACACAGTGAGGGACAAAATGTCATATATAGCCCTGTGTTAAGTTTTATGTACTGATATCTTGCAAAACCATTCTTAAACACATCTAACGTAGTTAAAGCCCATATTAATCGAATATAGTTTAAGCCTATATTATTTAAAAAATAATATCCAGTTTAAGTTTTTAATACTTAAATCAGAAATCTATTTAGTGCCTTGAATTTAAATTTAGCAAAACAAAGTACAAACAATGGTTAATATATACATACTGACCAAATAATTACCTTTAGTTTTTAAGATAATTCCTATAATTCCTCTCTATATTGTAGGCCTATAAAGAAATCTGGAAGTATAAATTTACAAATACATAAAATTTCTCTATATAATAGGTCCTTTGATAATTTACTAATGTAATTTAGTATTAAAGTTAATAATTACTGGTTATATGCATTATGTACGGTATCTCAGCCAACACCGGGCAAAGCTAGGGTACACCATGAACAGCTCACTAGACCATCGCTGGGCAAACACACAACTGTTCTCACACCTAGGGGCAATTTGCAACTTTAGTTAGCTTAATGTGCATGTGGGATAGTGGGAGATAACCGGTATACCCGCAGGAATTTTTATCTGCTGAAAGTGATGAAGGTGGGATACACCCTGAACAGCTCATCAATCCATTATGGCCAACACTCACAGCGGGGGTATTTTGAAACACCCAATTAGCCTAATATGCACGTCTTTGGGAGGAAGCCGGGGTAGCCAGAGACCTACGCAAGCATGGAGAGACTACAAACTCCACAAAGAAACACCCTTGCCAAGCCTTGCTGTGAGACGAAAGTGCTAACCAGTAAAACTGTGGCTTTTTAAAATATTTTTTTATTTGTTTGTTTATTTATTTATTGATGTTACAATTTCTGATCGTGAGCTGCAGCTTTGAAGTTGAATTTTGTCCTGAACCTTTAAAATGTATGTTGGTTTATTTATTTTCGTCAAGTTGTGTATATCTTGAAACCTTTTTCATTTAGGAATTTATTTAGTTTGTGTTCCTATTAATGCAGCCCCGATTTTGCTGATTGGTTTCAAACCAACACTTGCTGCCCACTTTTTAGGAACACCTGTACAACTTAACATTCTCATGCAGTCATCGAATCAACCGAACATATGGCAAGCAACTCGTGTTGGGAGAAACAAAACGTGCAGATTAAGGTCAAGGTCCTATGCTAATATTCCTCTAACTTTAACTATAGCAGGGTTGATGGTTCCAGGTGGACTGGTTTGAGTATTTCAGAAACAGCTAATCATGTGGGATTTTCTCTCACACACACACACACACACACACACGTGTATAGAGTTTACACAGAAACAACATGCGCCCAAAATCTTCTGACAGATCGGGAACATGGCTACACATTATACCCATGAAGATCCTACTTGTTTGACGACTGCGCGGCCCGGTGGTGTAGTGGTAAGTACGTTCCTCTGACAGGAAGGAGGTCCTGGGTTTGAGTCCTGGCCTTGGCCGTTTCTATGTATGGTTCTCCCTGTGCTTGCGAGGGTTTCTTCTGGTATCCCCACACAGTCCAAGACATGCAAATTAGTTTACATTAGTTACAAAAATTACGCCAAGGTGTGAGTGTAAATGGTTAAGTGTGTTTGCTTTGCAATGGTCTGGCAAGCTGTTAAGGGTGTACCCTGCCTTCGCCAAGTGTTGGGAAACTTGAGCGCCAGCCTCCAAGTTACCCTAGTAAGATAACGCAGTTGGGCGGGAAAGTGATGTTTGATGGACGTTAACTGACGCTCTTGACCTCAACTGGCATGGTTTTATGCATTGTGCTTGTGAACAATGATGGGCTGGTTGCATAACATCTATAAACCGCAGTTTCACAAACATGGCTTATTATTTATGTCCTATCACCCATTCTCAGCATGGCAGCAACACACACTTGTACTTTACACTTGGGTACCTTTTTGAACAGGCTAAACATGCTTGTGCACGCAGAAGGCTATCTTGCTCATCATTATCTCTTGAGCTATGCTGTTCCTGTGTAAATAAATCAACAATGCATTACATCACCTGTGCATCCCTTATATCAGACACACCGGTTTTTATTACAAAATTTGTTCAGTGAAATAAAACAGGCAAAATATTTGTTAACAGGTAATTATTAATTTAACAGATAGATGGACACGTTATTAAAATGTTAGTAGAAAATGTTAGGAATTAAAAGTAGATACAAGACAGCAGCATTGCTTAATTAAATATTAGTTTCCTGGAAGAGACTTAAAATAATTTAAATACCACCTGATTTCATTACAGGTGCATTAAAATCATACTGTCCCCCCCTTTATCAGTGAACAGTGATATGAACTACGTTGTGGATGATAGCAAACTATGCTCTCTTCAGTTCTCTATTCATTCATGCTTGAAGCTTTCCGCTTAACTTGACACCCACATACCCACATGTCCAACTTAACTGTTCAGCTCAGCACAGTGATCTAGCATAGCCGTAATATTTTTAAAAAGAATGCTACATGTTGATAGGTGCTCTCTCCTACTGCGGAAATATACAAGTTGAATTTAAGGCCAAGATCATGAAGAAGGCTGGACAGGAAAGTCCCTGAGTTATGAACTGGTAAAGAAAGTTCATGTGCTAGACTCTCTATAGCTTGATGAAACTGGGAAAGGTTCAAGAACCAAAGAGATGCTCCATTCACTGGATTTAACCAGAAAAATAGAAGGAGGCAGAAGAGCAGCACCATTAGAAAGGCCACAAGAGTCAAAGGCCACTTTTGAGATAATGCTGGCTGGGGCTCTTGGGTTGAATGTCTTTTCAGATGACAGGACATATTCGGGACAGGACCATCTTCCAGCCCTCCAATGGTCACGTTGTTCCAGTGTTCCTTGAGGAACTCTTCTAAACAGGGAGAGATGTGGAGGGTGGGGACTTCAGGCAGCTCTGTCTGAGTCAAAGCGTCAACTCTCTCCCTCAAGTGATGCACCTTCTCCAGGAAAACGAGGGCTGACTCCTCTTCACTGATGCTCGAGATGATGGAGATGAGCTCCAGTTGCTCCTCCTTCATATCCTTAAGCTTCTCGATGAGTGGCTTATAAGCGCAGGCCAGCTGCCCGTTGGCCCCATCCAGAACTTTCATGAACGCCTCTTTCTTGCGTTCAACATGGCGCACCAGGTCCTGAAAGTACCGCGTAACAGCTTCGCGGTCTTGTCGTATTAGATCTTCGTGCAGAGATTTTTCCTGTTCTAACTTCTCCACCAGGCCACACACATCTTCCCAGCGCCTGTCTGTCAGCCTCTCGACTAGTCTGGCTGGGGTATTGCGCTCCTTGACATATGCTGTCTGCAGATCATCAATGGTGTGCCCCTGGTGTTGCCCGATAGTCAGGCACAAGCCGCATATCAGCATGCAGTCCTGAACGCAGTAGACATTTAGAGGCTGACGACGGTGCTCAGGGCAGGAAGGAGCACGCGGCTCATTGTCATGCTGGTACTTTTCTATAATGGCGCGCAGACAGACGTTAATCGGCAAGGCTTCCACGCCGTTCGGTGGTAGTTCCACCATGGTGCGGCAATTGGGACACTTGAGCGGCAGGCGAAGTGGGCGCCAGATGGAGAAATTCGTGGAGACCTGGAGCACATTGTCCAGACATACTTTGCAGAAGGTGTGCGAGCACGGTAGTACTCGTGGATCGTTAAAGAGGGAGTAACATACAGAGCACGTCAAATCCTCCTCCAAATTCTCCATATTAGTGGGCGACTGCTGACGCGCTGAGAAAACACCCTCTCCTAAAAAACCCAGAAGGAAGAATCAATCTCGGTGCTTCATTTGTTTTCTATATTAGGAAATTCAAGTATCAGTTTGTGACTAACACTCCTTCTCTAAAAAAACATACAGCTGTGAATGCTAGCACAGTAGTGATGAAAATGTATGGGGAATGACCAGGCACTAATTTCAAGGCCTAAACTTGCCCCTGTATGCATTAATTAACAAGACATCAAATTTGCTACTCCTGAGTATCCAACAATCTAACATGACAATAACGCTGTTGTCGCCTTCATGTAAAAATCTATTTCAGGCCAGTGGTATATTTTCGGATTGAGGTCTGCTCAGTTTGATAAGATGCTGTAATTACACTTGCAGTCCATGTTAATAAGACTTGATGGCATATGCTCATGGGATTCTACCCGGATTCTTACAAGCCGTATTAAAATTAGGAGTTAGCTCGTGTAAATGGCTGAGTTGTAACTTAAGAGAGTGAAACAGAAAACTAATTAATACAAATAATTACCAGCTCCTCACAGGCAATTACATTCAGGTACCATCAATAAATCTGGATGCCAAAGAAACAGCTGAGAAGGTAGATATTGCGATTATATTGGTATGGGCCATTTTCAGAAAAATGTACACAGTAACAATAAGCACATTGTCTGAAGAAAGAGCCTTTTTATGCATCAAGTTAAAAACAATGACTTAAGAAGTAATACTAATATAAAGCATAATAATTTCATCATGTTACATTATATTTATCTATTTCCAATTCCAAGCATACATAAGTAATCCTTTCCATAGGATGTATTACCTACTAAAGTGCAAAATGTCCTCACCGTTACCTATGGTAAAAATGAGTCATCTCCCTGTGATTTTATGTGAGAGTTTCGGTCAGATTCATAGAGAAAACAATATTATCTATCAGTCTATGTGCATTCCATGTAAGGTCAATGTTTTCAACTTAATGCATAAAAGGCTGTCTTTCTTTAGAAAATGTCCTTTCCGTTACTGTGTACAGTTTTCTGAAAATAGGCCGTATACTGTTTGAAGGATATGTCTTTTATTTAATCTTTTATGTAAAAGAATAATTAACATCATGAATTGTGCCGGTGATTCATTTGCTGGATTGTTTTAAAATTCACGACCTGAAATAATTCCTTCAATCATCTTCAGAAATCACACCATCCTGGTTGTGGAAGGAGCAATTCTGGAGTCAGGAAACAGGGTTGTGGGGTTGAACTGTGTGGTAGAAATATACTTTGGATGGGAAGGCGATCCATTGCAGGGTACCATAAAGTACGCAAGTTAACACTAGAACATGAGAGAACTGGCTGGTTAAAGAATTTAATAAGGGCCGCATCACTCTCTTTAGTTAGAGATAAAGCAATGGCAGCGGATTCACACAGATTTGCAGGTAACAGTTCTTGTTGTGGAATGGCATTGTGTGTAATATGTGAAAACGTTCATTAAAATGAACAAAGACTAACATCTAAACAATCTTTTTTTTTTAATCAATACAGAATTTAATTAGAAAAGAAAGCTGGGTAAGTTCATTTTTAGGTTATTATGTGACACATTGCTGCCTCACAGCTCCAAAGTTTGATTCTGAGTATCAAATACTGTCCCCTTTCACATATTTCCCCCATTCTGGACTCCCTCGGCTACTCTGAAGGTTTCCACTATTCAAATAACGCCTTGGGTGTACTAAATATGTCCTTGAACTATCATGAATTTTTTGAGGAAATGCATCAGTTTTTGTATTCAACCGAACCAGGAAGTGGTGCATTATAATAACATGTCGTAAGAAGCTAACTTGTTAGTTTATAAACAGTGATATGCAATATGGCTGCCACTTGGGAAAACCCTCAGTGATAACCGCTGGAAATAGCCGAAGAGTCCATAGTGCCCCTACCCCACATATAAAAGTTGTGTTGGCCTCGGCATGACACTTCCACCAACCGAGGTACTGTTTTTGTTCCTGAGTGAGGTATTAACCCAGCTTCTCCGGTTTACCAAATGCCACAGCAACCCTACCAACTACAATCTAAATATTGAATGAATATGCTAATCATCTTGGGTGTGTTTTATCTTTAGATTGTTTCCAGAAAATTATTAATAAATGTGTCGTCTCCAACCCCCCCACTGCCCCCGGTCATTTGTATATGGAAGACTTCTGGTAAAATCCACAGTCGTGATAAATGTTATGTTGGGTTTACACTGGGGCCGCGATGTCCACAATCACAACAATTTGAACGAATCGTAATGAACGTGGTGAGTCATGGGATCAAACTGTGATTATCTTGAAGGAACTTGGTGTGACTGTGACGATCGACACAATTATTATGATTTGACACCGATCGTGATGAAACATGGGAATTGTAGTAGAGCTTAACACACCTGAGCGTAACAGATGCGCCATCGTAGGGGATCTTGATTAACTTGGAAACACGACTCCTTCAAGTTTCATCTAATGGATGTATGGTTTCTCTTTGGTAGTGAAGAGAATGAGAGGTTGACCCCTGCTTCCTTTTTATACCACAACTGTGCTCAAATCATGGTCATAAATCATAGTAGCTCTTAAAATAACTTAACATGTGAGCTCTAAACAGAACGTGAGAGCATACCGTGGTGATCGTAAGAGAACTTGAGGGAATGTGACGAAAATGGTGGCAGATCTTGACCAGAATCTTGTTGGCTTCGTAAAAAAACATACTGAGGGCGTATGAAAGGGAAAAAAATGTAAACAATAAATCATGGACATTTCGGTCAGTGTTAACCCAGCATTAATAAATGGTATATCGCACAGCCTTGGGACATATCAGGTATTCATAAACCTCAGTACAAGATATATTCCTAATGAACCGAAGTGTAGGATATACATCTCAATATTACTTTAAGGAACACCTCAATTCTGTCCTGTGAGACAAAACAACATTCGAGAGAGAAGTTTGTTTGACTTCAGTTGAAAGCTAATGGGTTTGTTTACAAGATAAGCTTCAGGTGTTGCTTTAACCCCTTTCAGAAACGGTTTAAAAGACTGAACCTGACTCTAAAAGTTTTAACAGTCTCCAGAACCTCGGAATACACCGAGAGGAAGCGGTAATCGGACATGACGTTGAGCTAGAGCCGGCACGAAATGCTAGTTCTTCCGGCTGTTTGTTTATCATTCACCTGAGACAGGTAGCATTAGCATACACCACAATGTTTACCTTCTGTTAGTTAGCACACTTAAACCTGCACCTTTCACTGTCTGTCATGTCTCAATATTCCGTAACTAGTTTGTATTTGTTAGGAAGCATGAGAAGCACTAACCTTACTAAACTTAATGATTTAAAAAAATGAGTAAACACACTTTATAATGCATCCTCAACACTCACCTGAACAGTGCAGTAAACCAGCGCGCGCTGCCTTCGTCTCTCTGTGAGCAGGTTTACACGGCGCATGCGCGTACCGAACACTTTCCACCAATCACAGCTTTCTATTTCTATTTTTGAATCAAACGCGTCGTTACATTTGACGCGACGGTGTTACAATGTAACTAAACGAAAAAGCACGTGCAATGCAAAAATACCCCCAAAGCCCATGGGCACGTGACAAATATTTTAAGAAAAAACAAATCATATTTACTCTCACGCCTAATCTGTAAGTTTCGTATTGACACTTTGTCCTTTATATACTTGGTATGGAGCAAGTGTGTGCACACAGTTTCCTCCAGGATCAATTAAGTACTCGGGTTCTGGTTCTGATCGTCAGGGGGCTGGACTCTGGACGAAGATGGCGTACACCCTGAATAGACAATGTGTAAACAACTAAAAATCACTGTGGTACTGAGGCTTTGCCAGGAGAGTTTGCATGTAGATTGAATGTATTCTGGTGATCTGGACTGGGTTCAATTCCGAGATGGTTTTCTTTTCTCTATGTACTTTAGGTAAATTAGAAGACAGACACACGCCGCTGTGGAAAAAATTATAAGCCTCATTTGTTGTGGCTGAGTTTGAATGGGTGCATTAAGCCAGTTTCATCTCCTGTGAGGACACCCAGCACATCGCACAGGGAAACAGAAACAAGAGAGTCTGATAAGTGTGAAAAGTGATTGCACGTTATGGTCTGTGGCCTGGTTAAAGTGCTTGACTCGTAAACGGGAGATCCTGGGTATGTGTCCTTGTCTTATGGTGCTGTGGCTTAGTTGAGTAACATGCTTGTCTAGTAAGTAAGAGATCCTGGATTCAAATCCCAGCAGTGTGTGGGAATAAGCTGACTGTTTAATCCAAAATTATAAAGTGTCTCTGTGTTGTCAAATCTTTTTTCACAGCAAAAATGGACACATCAATTCAGGTTTGTCTCCTGCAGCATCTAGGGAGAAGCTGACTGTTCAGTCACATTGAAAAGTGTGAAAAGCTTCACATGCTTTTGGGACTGTGGCTTAGTAAAAGTGGTAAAAGTAAAAGTGCCTGTCTTGTAAACAGGAGATCCTGGGTTTGAATCCCAGCAGTAGCTACTTAGGAAACTTTTTGTTCAGTCCATACCTAGACACTCTCTCTTTGTGGTCGAATCTTTGTTCGATCAATACAGTTTCATCTCCCCCCAGTGCAGCTAACTGGGTTATCAAATGCCGGCCATGTCTCACTGTCTATGGTGGGAGGCATGTAAAAGAATCATTGCTGATTTTCGTCAAGAGTAGGCTGCATAGCCGTCAGC
>JAOUQZ010000022.1:12231411-12255616 GCA_028564935.1 Neosilurus hyrtlii
GAGAACATACACACTCCACACAAAAGCCAGGGACTCAATCCCAGGACCTTTTTGCTGTGAGGTAGATGTTTAATCACACATCCATTTAGTCATAAATGTAAAGGATATCAATTACCACTTATACTGAACTTCCACTATTACTGTTTATTCCTCCTCACCTCCACACTCCTCAATCAGGTTGGCAATGGTTTCTGCCTCTTCATCAGCCATTTTGAGAATATTGCTAAGTCCATCCAGAACCACTTGCACCACCTGAGCATCCTTGACGGTCAGTAGGTTACAGAAGGGTGGAATGACCTGCTGCTGGATCAGGTATGCCACCTAGAGAACATTGACAATGCAGCTCAATCAATGATGTTCTTAACACTACCAAGACCAAAGTTTGTGGACACCTGACCATCTCACCCATGTGCATGCAGTGCAATCCCATTCCAAGGCTATCTGCTTCAACAGTGTTAACATATGGAATTGACCCAGTACACATGGTGCACTATAGGCTTTCCAATCTTATAAAGTTCTTAAAGTTCACATGACCAAACACCCAGTGAACTTATCACTGCCATAACAAATGCAAAAATACTTTGTCAGCATTCTTTATTAACCATAATTTTTTTTACAAGTGTATTGTTGTGCTATTTGTGAATTTGTTTACATATGATACATTCCCTTCAGACGTTTTGAGCAGTGATATTTTCCACCTGCTGAACATTAAAAATGTTGCCGGCTTTATTAAAAAAACAAACAAAAAAATAAACATAAAAAAAGGAGTGTGTGAAGGAAGCGTATGCACAACGCATTTTGCAAATGAAAATAATGCAAGTGGTTGTTTGCATATAGAGCAGGGAAAAGGGTAATACCATGTCCCTAGAGCCTAACACAGGAACATCATGATGGAACAGGTTTTGTCCCAGTTTAGCGAAACTAATACAACTGTAATAAAATACATCCTACAGAATTGTCTGCTTCGAACTTAATGCTGAGTGGAAGGAACACACATGCAATTTGATGGTCAGGTGTCCGCATACTTTTGGTCATATAGTGTAGGTCTAGCATAAATAACGGAGAGGCGCTTACCTGGTCTTTTCTGCCACTGATCGTGAGATTACTGATGGCCCAAGCCGCCTCTTTCTGAGTGCCGAAATCTCCCTGTAACAATAAATTACAAATGTGATTTATTGGGATTTGACCAACAACTGCAAAACTTTAAAAAAATACCCTATTAATGCATTTCTTTTAATATGAAAAATGGTGGAATGATTATCTATTATATATCTGTCTCACTCATAATAAATCTATTATCTCACTGGTAATTGTTGTATAATCCAAATACAGACATGAAAACAAACCTTGTCAAGAAGAAGGATGATCATGGGCACCAGGTCAGCATCAATAACTGCCTGGACCTGCTGCTGGTTCCCAGCTGTGATGTTAGACAGGAACCACACTGCCTCCTGCAAGAGAGACATTCAATCCAAGGTTAGCGCGTTGTTGCGGTTTCACGTTTCGTGTTGTGTACAAGCATAGTATTGGATCAGACTGCAGGAAGCTGTGGAAGGATCCCCAGCCCCTGAGCAAGACAGAGGCACTGTGAGAGCTGTGGATGGGAGCAGTTTTGAGGCTTTAATCACTGGCTCGATCACAGAACAGCCTCTTTATGAATGATGAGCCTCAGATGCACTCCTTTTTCTGCAGCGACTCAGTGGTCTTGAGTACTCCCAGTCCAACAGCTAATCCACAAACACAAACACACACTTTCACTCATACCATCACAAACCCCTTCCCCACCCTTATCAAAAAAAGTACTATCATGGTTATCTAATCCATAATCTAATCCGTCTATATCTATACTTTGTTCCATGGCAGGGTGTTGTCTGTCTTCATTCCAGGGTGTTGACTATATTGGTAACCTGTACTTTCACGAAAAAAAAAAAAAAAATTCATAAACCATGCACACATCAAAGTGCCGAGTCTCCATTATCATCATGTCCAACACATTAGCACAAAACAACCCAAATAATAAATAATGACTGCGAGTGGGTGTGTACCTTGTTGATTTTTTCTTTGGGGTGTGTGAGCAAGGCAGGGAAGTGGCTCAGGGCATCGCAGTTCAGCACCACCTGCGTCTGTTCATCGGTGCCGGTCACAATGTTCCCCACCGCACGCAGTGCTGCAGTCTAAAAAATACAGCGATCATATTAAGTTTCCAGTCACTGTTCCGTTTTCTCAGTAACATGACAGGCTGCATTTTTGTCTTGTAAAGCCATTCCGAACACAAGGAAACAATCCCTTATCTGTTAAGACTGTTATTTGACAAGGCACTAAACTCACCTGAACTTTGACCTCTTGGTGACTAAGGAGAGGCACCAGGTGAGGAACGATACTAGAGTCAATAACCATCTGGATCTGCTCATTGCCGGCGTCAGTCAGATAAGACAGAGCCCACACCGTGTCCACCAGAATCTGCCCAATCACAACGAGTTACACTCAGAATACTGAACCACACCCCGAGTCTGAGACACACAATCACATGAGAATGCCTTGTACACAGACTTTGTGATGTCATGTCTGAGACAACTTACATTGACATCTGTATGATGGATCAGGATACACAGTGCAGGCAGGATCTGCGTAAATAAAGAAAATAATGAATAATCGATCATGGCAATATGGTCTACATTATTTCTCTCAAAATTTGCTTTATTCAGCATTACGCACTGCTTCATCTGAAATAAAAGCATCCAATACATCACAAAACACACCTCCTGGATGGTCTCCATGGGTGGAGGTGGATCCTTGTGACGGCACAGGTTAACCATGACCCAGGTGACATTACGCAGGAAGGTGATGGGGATGGAGGGGCTTATAAAGGATAGCAGGGGCTTGACAACACCAAGGCTGATCACGTAGTCCCTGCACTGGGGACCATCACCTAGGAGAACATCACACCTGAATCAACTCATGAGTGCTTACCAAACACATCCTGCCTGAACGATCTAGACTTAAGTGATTTAGATTTGACTCAAAACCTCCTGTAGAGATGTGTTGTGTAACTTAACCTAAAACTGAAGGCTTTCACTGATAACACAATATTATAGCTAATGTACATCGAAGTGTTCCTTCTAAATTCCTACACACTAGGAATGGCCAGATTCATCTCCTCGTTGTACCGATTTAAAAGGTAATGGTGCAAGTGCATCGCTAGAATGCCTTGTTTAACATCTATCAGTAAAACATGATTTATGAATATTAGTAGAGGGACTACACCTTTATTTTAAAAGTAAGACCAATAATTTTATATTTAGTTTGGTTTCTCCTCTCTTCAGCATGGTCTCATCTAAACTGCCAGCAGCAGCCAAGACTCAGGATAAAAAAAAAATAAGACCACAGGGGTCCAGATGCTCCTGCCATCAGGAACATTTAGATCCTATGTCATTTCCTTCCAAAGTTATCTAACAAAGACTCAAAGCATTAACAACCCTACATAAGCAGAATATGAAAAAGTGACCTTGGAACATGGTCAAGGTGACCCACGCACAATCAAGGTGACCCACGCACAATCCCAACCAAGACCTTCCTGAGAAGAACCAATCCACCAGATTTGGTGATTCAATGTCATTTCCTTTCAAGGTTATCGCACTACCAAACCGTGACAAGCCGAATATAGAACAGTGACCTCGGAACAAGGTCAAGGTGACCGACATACAATCGCAACCGAGACCTTCCTGAAGGGAATCCATCCACCAAATTTGGTGAATGTCATTTCCTTACAAACTTTTCGCACTAACAAGCTTTGAAAAGACGACGGGAGCCAAATACCGGTCTCATTAGGCTGCCTGTTTTAAATTTGAAAGCCGTTATAAAAATCCTGTAAACATACATCAGTTTGCTGGTGGGAGTTACAGCACACTGCACTACGCTTCACTGCAAATCCTAAACATCCTGAAATTGCTTAACTGTTAAATACGATGAAAAAGCCCGATGTGTACCGTATTAAATGGCACTGTACTGTTTTGTATCACCACACTGAAATGAACTGTTTTACGATAAGGGTGAAATACTGCATTGCACTGCATTAGTAGCTGCTTTAAATCTACCTTAAGCAGTAATACACTGAGATTTGCATCGTAATGCCTCAATGGTGGAGCTGTATATCCCTAATACAGACTAACAGAACGAATCATCTAAATTACAGCTAGAGCATTGATTACAAGCCAATAAACAATTTACCCAGAAAGTATTTGGCCCAAGGTTATGCAAAACTCTGCAAAGAGGGATTGATGGCTTACAGACACAGGGGGTGAAGCAGCGACTTACCGATGATATTGCCCAAAGCCCATACAGCTTGCTCACACACATTCTGATGGGGAGAGTGGAGCAGCCTTAGAAACAGGGGGACTGCATCTGTGAGAGTGAGAAAGAGTAAGAGAGAGCATGACAGTATGACTCAGTCATTTCAGTCTCTAACAGTGATGACTCATATCAGACCAACATTATGAACACGCAGTCTCCCCAAGACTAACTCACTTTGTTTTCTGAATACTAAGTCACTGCCGTGTTAATTAAATCTGAATTGCAGCCTCATAAATATTTCACACACGAGTTCATGTACAGATGCCCTTGATTGGCTAGGGTTACGGTGATCGACAAGGGAGTGAGAATATACCAAAAGGAAAACTTATTTGTGAATATATTGCATTCCGAAATACTAACTTAACCTAACAATCCACATACGGGACCTTAAAAAACACTGCACCTTACTAAAATCATTCACGCAAAATACAAATAATATTTATGCACTGCCCAAAAGCTGAGCTCCAAAAACCTTTGCATGCGTAAGTTTGCCTACGTCAAGTAAGAGAATGAGCTGTGAAGTGCACGTGCACTTAGCACCATTGATGTGTGCAATACATTTTACCCTCGCCATTTTCTTCATTTGTTGGGTTACCTGTGTGGGTACGTGTGCACAGATGCAACAACAAAATCGAACACGCGTCTTTATGACATTTGCATAAGTATCCCACTCTGAAGCTTCACTTTAATAAAATGCAGAGCAGATAAAAGACTTACTGGATTGCACCACTGCCTGTGTTTGCTCTGAGGTCCCTGAAGCAATGTTGGTCAAAGCCCAGGCAGCCTCAAACTGCAGAGATGGACTTCAGGACAAAAAGGGGACATGGTTAAACTTGCTTCATTCCCCAAAGTGGCTGTATGTACGTGTGTGTATATATTGTATACACACACTCACACAAGTGTTATAGTCTTACTTGTCATCTCGATCCAGGCAGTGCACAAGAATAGGCAGAATCCCAGACTTTATTAAATCATCGATGGGAGGGTTGCGGTCACTTGAAAGCAGTTTCCTAAAGGGGAAAAATGTAAAGGATGGTAAAACTGCAAAAAGACACACTTAATTAAGGATGAACCCTACAAAAGCTTATTTATTCAATGCACCAGCAACACCACAAAGATAAATCCAACATAAACACAAACCAGTTATAAGTGAGTCTACGCTTCATGCTATATTACACAATGCTGCCCATGTCATCATTACAATGACAAATGGCATGCAGATTAAATGATTCTGGGCAATCAGTTATTCATTCAGCTCCCTTTCTGGTCTCGCAGGTTCATTAGACTGCTTCTCTGACATTTTTTAAACTTTTCTAAATCAGAGAAATGCAACCTTTCTGCTCATTATTGCTATGGCTAATGGTGCATTGTACTTGGACTGGGATGTCAATTTCAATTTGTGACCCAGTCTGGCAAAATGAGCCACAGTGACCAAAAATTCAAATTTGAGTTAGCCATACCATTTTAAAACTTAGAGTCTCCTCTTGTAAATGGTATGGATAACTCAATTTTGAATTTTTGGTCACTGTGACTCATTTTGCCAGACTGGGTCACATTTAGAAATATCAACTGGAACACGTCCTGATGTTCTAATCACTAAGAAAAACCTCCTGAACCTCTAAGAGCTTTCTTGAATATGTTTCGACAGCACAGAGGCGTAGAAGTTAGCACATCCACCTCACAGCAAGAAGGTCCTAGGTTTAATTCCTGGCTCGGGCATTTATGTGGCAGTTGCATTTTCTCCTCGTGCTTGCATGGGTTTCCTCTGGGTGCTCTGGTTTCCTCCCACAGTCGAAAGACATGTACATTAGGTTAACCGGCTGTTCCAGAATGCCCCTAGGTGTGGGTGCGAGCGTGAACGGTTGTGTGTGCTGGAGCTGCAAGGGTCTGGCGAGATGTTAAGGGTGTACACTGCCTTCGTCCAGTGCTGCCTGAGATTCCTGTTTTAATTCATCTATGGACATGCTGATACCCTGCTTGATGATTTCTAAAGTAAATGGAACTCTAAATAAAAAAGAACTTTAAAAATCAAGAGGTTAGTCTCCCAAGTAGTTCAGTGGAAAAGTGTCCTGGCCCAAGGTGATGCACACAGCTGTGGGTGGCCAGGTCTATGAGAGCCAACTGGCTGGGATCTCAAAGAGGGAGGGAGGGTATATACCAATCAGTCTTAAGCTAGCCAAACACTAGCCAATCAGTGACAGTGCTCATGCATATGAAGAGGCGGCTAGCACTTTCCTTCAAGTGTGAATGAGCGGCAGTTAGAAATAAATTCAGTTGGGTGGCATCATGTGCCTTGGGTGATGAATGTAGTGACCTTCGCCCTCTCTTATTGGTGGCAGCTGGGTGATCAGTAAACCTAAACTAATGGGAAGAATTGGCTATGACCAGGACTGTCGTGTACAACTAAAACAGGAGGCAAAACTGAGGCTGTAAAAGCGAGGAGAAAAACTTCAAATTACACTAACTGTGACTTTTTAAGCCTAGCTATCTGAAACTCAAGCGGACATAACACTGAACTTGACTGATGTTCACTGATGCTTTCAAGTGCCTCTCATTTATGATTGGTCCATTTCAGTCATACTTTGGTCTAAACACATGTGCACACAGCAATATCTGGCAAGGATCTGACATTCCAAAGGCTGCTTTGAAAATCAGCAAGAAAACAGCTCTCAGGTGCCTCATCAGATATCTTACCTGGCAGCCTGCACTGCACTCAGCTGAATGCCCTGGTTGTCACTGGTGGCATTCTGGAATAGACATTAG
Source organism: Neosilurus hyrtlii (assembly GCA_028564935.1). Taxonomy (NCBI): domain Eukaryota; kingdom Metazoa; phylum Chordata; class Actinopteri; order Siluriformes; family Plotosidae; genus Neosilurus; species Neosilurus hyrtlii. The sequence continues at coordinate 12,238,525 of JAOUQZ010000022.1, forward strand.
GAGGGAAAAAAATTAAATCAAGCCAAAAATTGTAACAGGATGTGATATAAATCGCATTAAGAGATGCTGACAGATTACAATACCAGTACGCATGTGCACATAAATACTGGGACATGCTTAATCAGCAGTGTGGACTAGCATGCATGCATACTATATTAGTTTAGCTAACAAGCTTTATTAAATCAATCAAACAACTTTGGTCCAAGTAGGAAAAGAGTCTGTGCATACTGTGCTCCAATAGAGCAAGCACTTACCTGAACAATTGCCTCCAGCGAGGTGTTTTGCTGAAACGAAATCAGAAAACGTCATCATCCACTGATCTGCGCTTATTTTCATACAAAACCTTAGTGGTTTTAAACAGCCCTTACCGTCCTGAAATCTCCATCAACATCAGAGTCATCGCAGAGGTCCTCGTGCGGCACGTTCCTCCTCTTCAAGAGGTGCTCGTCCCTCTTATTCTACAAGACGAAGTGCACACAATCATAAAGGCTCAGTGGTATCAGCCTCTACCTAGATCCACTAAAGAAGCATCGCGTTACTGAAGCGGGTGCTACTGTTAGATTACGTTTTCTTTTGTGATTCAATATTTAATAACACCCCAGTGTTAAAAAGATTATTCAGTCAGGACAATGGATGTTTTAAAATCCGGAAGCATGACAAAACCTCAGACACGACCAAAACACAGATCTTTAGATAACAGCTGTCCTTGTGCTGCCTTTCCTGATAAACAACATGGCAGCACACACACACACACACACAAAAAAAAAAAAACATTGCTGACATAGACCGCCTTCTCCCCAAACTAAGCCTGAGTTACTAACAGCTGTGCTCATAAGTTTACACACCCTGGCAAAACTTGTGAATCATCCACATGGAGAAAAGCTTTTTATTTACCCATTTTTTCCTTCTAAATTTAAAGATAATGACGAGGTTAAGTTCATCATACATCTGTGTGCACTTTTTAAATCTGTCACGACGACTGACCTTTAGCAAAGTAGTCTGTATTTCAGCTGAAGTTGCTTGCAGGCTTTTCTTTGCATCACCACCAATTTTCCTGGCAGCTGTGCCTGAAATGTTTATTGTTCTACCTGACCGTCAATTGAACCCATAACTTTCCATTTCTTTATCAAAGTTTAAAAAGTTCTGCTTGGCAGTCACAGTTGTTTGAAAACCTTTTTTCTTTTTTTATAAATTAAATGAAATAAAAACCCTTTCCCTGAATTCTAAAGTTCAACAACTATTTCTTGCAGGTCCTTTGAGTGTTCTCTCGCTTTCTGCATGGCTCTGTAACCAGTGAAGTCAGTACCACCCTGGATAAAATGTTCAGGAGCCTTTCAAGAGCCAAGAAACTCATTCAATATTTATAGACAGCCACTAATTACGATCAAACAGGTCACTGGTGCAGAAACTTGCCCTTAATAGTCATTTAAACCTATGCACAGCAACACGTGGGTATATTACTCTTTCCATAGTAGCACATGTCCTGATTGGCTAATCTACTACTAGGATATCACCCTATCTACTATTACATCGCCAAGAACATTCACCAGCAGACTCAGGGACAGTTTCTACCCACAAGCCATCAGGCTACTGAACTGCTGATATACCGGACATCTTGCACAATCTCTCTACATGCACACACCATTAACTCTGCACTACAGCCACTTTAAGGGGGGGCGGAATAAATAAGTAAGTAAATAAATAAATAAACAATCAAACAAACAAATAAATTGAAGTGGCTGTAGTGCAGAGGTAATGGCGTGTGCATGTACAGTGTGTACAGTGAGTGTGCAAAAAATATTTTAAGTATTTCTTTCAAGTATTCTGCATTTATTCTAGTCAGTATTCTGCACTTCAAGCTTATATTTTTTATTTCTCGTAGTTATGTGGCTTTTATTTTTTACTTTATATTTTATCTAAAATGTTCCTTTTATACACAATATTTATTTTTATGTGCAATATTAAGGGGGCTCCAAGTCCAAGAATTTCCAATGCTGGCAGTGATGTTCCATTGTTACCTAGATATTACAAAACGTGAAAATAAATAAATAAATAAAATAAAATAAAATAAAAATAAAAAACACCTGAAGTGTATGCGGCCCATGCTCAGTGCTAGCCACCAACTCTACTGTTCATTTTAAAGTTATTCCATAATAAAAGAAAATTTTTTTTAATGAAAGTACTTGATGGCAAGAAAGTATTAATTTTTTTTCATGAATAACATGGCTATCATCTGGCAGCATTTGTGCTAAGCTAGCAGGTGCTTCCATTCAGTATTTCATGTTAAGGATGTGTCATTTTCTCCCCTAATTTAAGTCGTATCCAATTCCCACCCATTAAGTACTACCTTTCCAATCACATGACCACCACCAACCAGGGAGGGGTGTAAGCATACACATGCCCCCTCTGTGACACGCCTCTTTATGCACTGCTGTGCATGCGTTTTTGGAGGTGGCCTAACACACTCAGAGGGAAGGCACTCTCCACCCCCTCGTACCAATGAGAAGTCGTCCATGATTGGCTGGTGATCGATGGGAGGGGCACGTATGCCATCCCTCTCTCCTGTGCGAGCTCGGCCAATTACATTATTAAAATAAAAATGTTATTTCCTAACAACGGTTGGATACAATAAGTTATTCAACTCCCTCTCATCAGACATGACTGATAGCCGGCTATATACAAAGCACCCCGACAGCTAGATCAGTGCATATCTGATTCAAACTCATGGTAACCTAATTAATAGGTATATAACTTTGGATCAGGGCCATTTGAATGATTTCAGTTGGACATTAGAATCAAAAAAGCAGCCACAAAGTTGTGAGGAATGCCTTCTCCTGACCATTATTAAATATTATTCATCAGTTACATTTTCTAAAATATTTTAGCACTTCTGTCAAAAGGAGCAAAACAGGAAATCAAAGTGCTTTCGAACGACACTGAATGGAAAGAAGGAGCTAATTCCTTTCTATAACAGCGGCTCTGACTCTGGCGCCAGCTGCACGACAAATCACAAGTGAATAATAATACGGCTGTTCTGATATGCTGTTGCTTCTGTATCAACACCTTATATGAGCATTTGCATGATGTCACATGGCAAAAAGGGATGTATAAAAAGTGCCAGGGCATCCGAATAGTCAGACCGTGGGCTCTGCAATTCGATGCTCAGGTGACAAGCCGCTTTTTGGTCTCATTAACGCAAAAATTAAATGCAATTCTAAACAGTCATAGCCACACGTCCTTCTGTAAATATAAAATAAACAGACCGCTTTGCTACGAAAGAATTTCTAAGAATTTTGGACATGCTGTTATTGGGAACAGTCAACATTAGGGTCGTTTAAAAAAAGAAAAAGAAAAAAAAATGTGGGATTACCTTTCTCAGTTCAACGACCACCTCTGTGCGCTGTCTTCTCATCGTCTGTGAAACACAAGACAGACCAAAAACCAATCACAGATTAAACAAATTAACCAACACATTAAACGCTGAAAATTAATTAGCGATTCGGTCAGAAACCGGAGACAGATCGTTAAATTCAGCATCAATTTAAACCACATCAAGTTTTAGCCCTTAACCGACTTTTTTTTTCTCGTCGGCATCTTTTTCACCATATTAAACTGGAAAAACAGCCAGGCATGAGGAGTATATCAAAAACAGATCAAGTGTGCAATCACAAAACAGTGACGAGGCTGTGAGGACATGTGCAGCACATTCTGGCGCTCAGAACCCTGATTTTTGCCCTCGCAGCATGCTGCACTATGTGTGCGCCGAAGATCATTTTAAGCCAGGACTTGGCTTCGAATAAGCCTAAAAAGACAGATGGTAGGTCTGTGCAATGGATTTATGAACTAGCTACACATAGCACTTATTCTTTTACCTCCAGCTAAAATATCCCTTCAAATAATAAAGCAACTTGTAAGTCTATTAATAAGAATTATTTTAAGCCATAATGTTTATCTTGATAGGCAAGGCATGGTTTAGGGTCATATTTCAGCAACTAGCCTATAACCAAATAAATAAATAAATGAAAACTATCCCAAATTAGACTGCCCCCCCACCCCCCAAAAAATAAAAAAGATCAAACAGATAACCCTCTGATGTTTGGCGTGTTTGTGAGGGTGACAGGAACATGCAGCCTGCCACAGTAAAACAAGCTGTGAACATGTGCTCCTTGTGTCTTGTGTATGAGAACACCAAAGGGTTCTGAGATGTCAGAATGGCCTTTGTCACTCAAGGGACAGCACCCGTATACTGATTCGAAAATCGTGGCTTGAAACTACAGTGATCAGGGCAATACCTTGTGGGGCTGACATGGAAGTGCCCCTTTCATGAATATATTTAACTCCTACTATAGACAAAAGATTTATCAAGTGGTTTAACTCATAGTGACAACTGCAGGGTTCACCACCATCACATGCAGATTGTCAAGCAATTCATCAACTATGTGATGACAGCATTGTACACGTTGAGTAATGTCAGAGAAAGTGTACACCAACAGGTCTCTTCATGAGGACCTTCTCTGCATGGCTGAAAATAAAAAGCCTGAAAACGGGGACATTGTGTCCCAGTTTGTTTGCTTCTTGAAAGGCTTAAAAAAAAGTGTTCTTGGACAAGCGAGAAGAGAAATCTTGTGTCGAGTCATCTAGACTAACATTATTTCCTTTTAAAACAGGAAGTCAGAGTTGAACTGTTGGGGTGTGCGATTTGATTTACAAACAACGTTTGATACACCGCAATAGTGCTTCATCGAACCCAACAGGGTTTTAGTGGGTGAATAAAATCCCGAGAAACACAAAGAATGCAAGAATCCTTTTGAGGATGATCCCTCCCCCGATGGGTTGGTTGGAGATAAATATTGTGCACAAAGACAATGCCTTTTGAAGTTATGCTGAATATGCATGAGCTAAGATCGACTGCCAGGGGAAATAATGATGAAGAGCCACCAATCACTGCCTCAGAGTCCACTGTGAGCATCCAATAAAATCCTTTCATGTTACCTTGCCTGTGCTTGTGCACGAACTGGTAGTCAGAGTGACACTTGTGCGTGTTTCTGGCTGTGATAGGACCTCCAAAAGCAGGAGAGGGTTTAACGGAGAGCTGCAGAGATGCTAGTTTCAATGTTTGCTAGCTTTCCAGATTACCAACCCCAGATTTAAATAGGTTAGGGTTTGAAAAATCTGGTATGTACCAATAATTTAAATGATGCACCCCAATAGTGCAAGCACTGAATCTCTCTCACAATCCTTCCAACAACTCACATCACCATATGAAAACGCCCCACTGTAGCAGGCATTTGATCTAGATCAAATACTATCATGAATACTTTCCTGCCACCTTCATGGTTGAATGTAAGAGTTGCCACTGTAGAGCTACAACACCCATCACCGTAAAAGCCGGAATACACTTGATGATACGTGGCCCACACGTGCAACAAAAAATGTACTGACGACACATTTGATTCCACAAGGTGGCTACACAGGAAATCATTACAGGTATAAAAGAGTATTGCGTTTGGTCAAATGGTGAGTTGAGTGATAAAAATTCTTTGCATTCTAATTCTGTTGCAAAAAACAACAGACACTGGGGATGTCCAGCAAGACCTTTAAAATGTACAAATCGTTACGATGGAGAACACCGCCACCACAATTTTTCCTAATATCGCACCTCGTGCATTCATCACGTTCATTTCTGATGACGTGCTCAGAGGACAAATGAAAAGGGTACTGGGAATGCGTGGCAGCCATCATAAGCGTCGAGAATATTCCAGCTCCATGGATGAATGATGGTGGGGCGGGACTTGAATGCTCAAGAGCGTATTTGATTGGATGAATATAAGACTAGTACAGGATGAATCATCAAAATAAACTTTCCTGGAAGTGACAAAATTATAGTAAGAATACAGGGTAATAAATAGAAAATTTTATAAAATTATTTATATACACTGATGTACTGGTGTCTTAACACTTAAAGGACAAGTACAAACACCCTAAAACACCACAGGCACTTTAATCACACTACATCCTGTTAATTTAAAAGGAATTTAATTGTGTGTGTGTGTGTGCATATATATATATATATAAAATAAAGTATATTTTATAAAAAAAGCTTTGAAGATTATCAATCCTGGTTTTTATATCACTACCAGAAACAGACTAGCATTAAACATTATCTTTCACAGGAGGTAGAAATGACTAAAAATTAGCATCATTAAAGGCTAAAAATTATGAAAAATACTTCAGTTTTTACTCACTAGTTCATTATATGCACATTTTGTCGAATACAATTATGTAAACGCTAAAGAGGGCGATTGCTAGCTATCCGAGATACAACGCCATTACCAATGCGGTAGCTAGCTAACCAGTCGCTAACAAGCTAGCTAACCAGATTAGCTAGCTAGTCAGTTTTGGAAGGCGCGAACACGTTAATATATTTGGATATTAAACAACAAGAAGCGTAAAATGCTTAATTTTCGACATTCTGACACCGGCTACGAGTTATGGTTCTTGCTAGCTGGTGTGCTAGCATACATACATACTTTACATAATCTTAGCTGAGGCGTCACTGTGCTAGCTTGGGCCATTCAGTTAGCTAACGTTGGCTATTCCGGGCTGATTATTCTAGGCCAAAAGAATGTGAAATGCTAAGCGGATTTCGTGAAAACTTTATACAGTTGTCACACATGAATTATTACACCAGTTAGAACAAAACGTAGATTGTGGTTATTTATTTCTTTTGGGATTTAATGACTTTTATTTCGGTTAAATACAGAGCGATTAACCGACTAGCCAACGCTGTGAGCTAGCATGCTAAATCCTGCTAAACATAAAATAAATCAAACATAAACACGAAATGTTTCTCTACTATGCCATATGGTACGTCACAATACGGGACTAGAACTTAATAGTTATCTGTATACTTTTTCTACATTATATTTATGGGTAAATAAGCGGATTTAGACCTGCGGCTAGCAGATCCAAAGAGGGAAGGGCAGGTTGCTAACTAGCATAAATGTTTCTCACGTGAATAATTCGCTTTCTGGATTTACTACGCGTTATAACATCTTGGCGTAGAAACATATCGTTGTTGAAATTACAACGAATTCCGAGGTGACATGCTGTAAATCACCAAAATCCCCATAATTATGAACGACGTCACAGCGGAGTCACAAGAAAAGCGCAAAATCGCCGGAAAAAAATACCTCCGAATTCCGTCCACTTACCTCCAAATCGCGACCTTTATTTTTGAAATTTTTCAACCGCTGGTTGTCCAACTTCTCGTTATCATTCATGTTTGCGAATATATAGCAATCGATTCAAATGAATACACCGAAAATTCGTTTCAACTACCCTTCTCACTCAGCCCGTTCACTTTAGCTCTGCTAATCACCGGACTTTTTTTTCTGCTAGCAAGTAATGGCGCCGCGTTGCATGATGGGAATGCCGGTGGTATGGGTGCAGTCAAGCCTTTGGGCTGTGTCCCATTCTCTTTACTTTGACCGTCTACCAAATGACTCTCTACTGGACTATTGATTTGCTACGTAGGGCGCACGAGGCATTGATTTATACCCTCTGTAGTGAACGTCATTAGGAAGCGTGGCGTCATTGGGAATTCGGCCTTTATCTAAACAGGCAAGTCCAAAAGGCGACGAACAGGCGAGTCGTCAACAAATTAATAGAAACTTCACGAAGAAACCTGAATCTCACTTTTTTTTTTAAACTGGGATTCAAGTAGAATTTTTTTAAATTTTTTGGGGGGTGGGGCGTGTTTAAATACACATGAAAAGCTTAAAGAAACACTTAACTTGTCAACATCAACCAGCCTAATGTAAAACCAACTCACTCATTATGAAAATAAAAAATACTATAAATTTAAATAGTTGAGAGGAGCCAGTTGAGGTGGCTCGGGCATCTGATTAGAACACCTCCTGAACCCTGGTGTGGCGTTTCAGGCATGTCAAAGCGGGGAGAGACCCCGGGGTCGACCCAGGACACGCTGGAGGGACTATGTCTCTCGGCTGGTCCAGGAACGCCTTGGTGTCCCCCCGGAAGAGCTGGAGGAAGTGGCTGGGGAGAGGGACGTCTGGACCTCACTGCTTAGGCTGTTGCCCCCGCGACCCGACCCCGGAACAAGTGGAAAAAGATAATGATGATGATAAATTTAAATAAAGTCAATAGTTGGAGCCTATCTAAGCCAACACTGTGTGAAGTTCACCTGCCAGACAATTGCAGGGCCAACTCACACACACACACACACACACACACACACACACACACACACACACACACACACACACACAACCACTCACATTCACACCTAAGGGCAATTCAGAACAGCCAATTCGCCTAACACATGTTTTTGGACCATGGAAGGAAACTGGAGTACCTGGAGGAAACCCACGCAAGCACGGGGAGAACATGCATACTCCACACAGAAACGCCCTCGCTGAGTCCGGGATTCAAACCAAACACCTTCTCGCTATGAGGCGAATCTGGAACAGCCCATCAGCCTAATGCGCATGTCTTTGGACTGTGAGAGGAAACCGGAGTACCCAGAAGAAACCACATGGAGTACATGCAAGCTCCACCCTTGCAGAGCCTGGGACTTGAACCCAGGACTTTCTTGCTGTAAGGCAGACATGTTAATCACTACACCACCATGACGCCCAAAGTCTATAATGATGGTGTAACTTATATGTAAATGTTAATGATGGAAGAACGTTAATCCGAAACATATGGAAAAAGCGTTTTGTAATGATTTTTAGCCAGTTAACCTGGTTATCCTTGCATCAATAATATGGATCAAAAGTGTGCCAGTCATAATAACACAGAACCTGTGAGTTATCAGCTTTGCAGCTGTGGTCTCAGTTTCAGATAGCTAATATTCTTATCTCTTATTCTTCAACAAGCAGATTCTCTTACCCAACCTGATTCATAATTGTGATGATGCAAGCGGTTGATGTTTAACAGCCTTGCTCAAGAACCCATCAGTGTAAGCACCTATTGATTAAGTCAAGGTCAAGTGCAAGTAAATACCGCTGCATGCTTTCCATGCAGAGTGTTCAGATATTTGTGGTGTAACATGTCTGTTTGCTGAATATAAAATGCACTCCCTTTACAGCACTGTTCAACACACTCTTCATTTCAATTTAGCTATTATTCATTAGAATCTGACAAAGATTTTGTATTATTTATGAATATTAAAACACATTGAACATACTGTTAGAGGATAGGGTAGTATGGGGCGCTTCAGTGCTACCACTGCAAAGCTTATTGCTAATTATTTTCCATTAACAGCATTACAGTAATTTGTCACAATGGGCTTGTTCACTGTGCCATGTCACATGAATGGCATCCCATTTAATTTGTATTCTGATATTTTGTCTGGTGTTACTAGGAACAGCTGTGTAATCATCCTTAACCATGTTAAAAAAGGATAGTAGTAAAATATATAATAATAATATATAGTGGATAAATGTATAAATTTGTTCTATCTGTAACTGGATCAGTGTACAGACTGTGAGCTGAAACCACAAAGGTGTTTCTGGATTTTGAGTTTGAAACTGTAATAAATTAAAAACACAATTAAAAAACTCCATAAATGTGTTAAATAAATAATTAATGTATTTATTTTTCATATATCATATTTACATTATTTTTTTCCTCAAGTTGATTAACGAAACATCTATACAGATATTATATACTCACTCACTCATTTGTCTCGGCTGGATCTTAGCCAACACAGGGCGAAGGCAAAGTACACCCTGAACAGCTCACCAGACTATTGCAGGGACAACATGCGCACACACACCTGCACACGCGCACACATACACAAAACCATTCACATTCACACTCACACCTAAGGGCAATTTGGAACTGCCAGTTAGCCTAACATGCATGTTTCTGGACTGTCAGATAAAACTGGACTACTTGAAGGACACCCAGGACCGGACTCTAACCCAGGACCTTCTTGCTGCGAGGCGGATGCGCTAACCACTACGTGACCAACCGTGCCGCCCTACAGATGTTATATACAAAATATAACTACAAAGCAGCTAAGATATTGGTGCTTTGAAATAAAAAGTTATATAAAGAAATTAAAAAATATTGAAACATAAAAATTGCAGGTTGTAAATTATACTTGGCCAAACATTATCTACACATGGAATAGTAAAAAGAATTAAAAAATAATAATAAATATTAATAATAATAAAAATGAACAAGTTTTGAACAAGAAAATTTACGAATGTAGCAGTAACACTTTGGAAATTTTTCATATTTTAGAAAAATAAAGTGCAAGATGTTATACATAGGAGATGTTATTTCATACCATGTTTACAGAGAGGTAGGAGAAAAGTGTGGCTCTATTATGCCGTGGAGGCTTTTTTCGGCATGTCACTGTAACTGTAGTCCATTGATTTTAGCAGTGGTTCAATTCACCAGTATTCCTGCTGAGTCTTCACTTTAAATTATTTCCTTCCTCCTTGTAGACATTCCACTCCTTCTCCTGTGGCAGTCTTAAGAAAGTGGACCATCATCCGGAAGCACTCCTCTAAGCCGGCTCCAGTTTTGGCTGAACACGGCTGAAGAAACCAGTGTCTGTTGCCACAAATCTCCTTCAAGTTCAAGATCTCTGCAACATCTTGAACACTTGCGGCTCCTTCCAAGTCTTGCTTGTTGGCCAGCACAATCAACGGAAGGTCTTTAAGACTCTTATTTCCCAGGATCTTCTCCAGTTCCTGCTTTGCCTCGACCATCCGTATCTTGTCCTTGCTGTCCACCACAAACACCAAGCCGGCTGTGTCCTGATAGTAGTGCTCCCATTGCTCCCTCATTCGATGCTGGCCCCCGACATCCCACACGGTCATCAAAAGACCCTTCTCTTTGGTCTCCAACATTTCCACGTTAAAGCCCACAGTGGGAACGGTTACTACAGTCTCATTGTATTTCAGCTTGTAGAGCAGGGTGGACTTTCCAGATCCATCAAGGCCAAGCATTAGAATTTGAGCTTCCAAAGGAACTTTGGATCCATGCAGCCCCATTGTGTTTAAAGCTACTGAACAATCTAAACTTATAAGTTTAGCAATACAGTAGACAAGGTCTTGTTTGCTTAATACTTCCTTTGTCTCTACAGATGGTCTCCTTATTGTTGCACTACAAGAGTGTGGAATGTGTGTTGTCCAAACCTCCAACAGTCCTCGCTTCACCTGGCTCTTCTGAAATGATGTGTGCTCTTGTTATGTCTTCTTATACAGTACAGATGATCTCCAATAATACAAATAAGGAAAGGGTCAAATCCCATCGGAGATATCTACATGTTCCTTCACATTGAGATCTCTTGCTGTGCCCATAGTTCGAGAAAACTGCCCTTCCCTTCCCGACAATGACACTGTCATTCTGAGGCTCATGTGACTCATATTTCGGCAAGCACTTGAGGAACTCATGGAACTTCCCTTACAACCAGAATGTGTTTCTGTTCCTGTCGGTATGTAACACTATTTTAAACTAGTACTAATACTGGGGTGACGAAGTCATCTGAGCACACACTGATGTCAGAGATATTTTTAGGTGCTCATTTTGGGCCATGATACTTCAGCATTTCAATCAAGCTATTTAAAGGAACATTTCTGAATATTAAGTACTAGTATAAATATATACACTTACTCAGCACTTTATAGGAAACATTACTCATGCTACCTACAGCGATCTTTAATGTTATGAATTCCACAAGATGTTGGAAACATTCCTTTTGGGACTCTGCTCCGTATTTACATGATTGCGTCCCATACCATTCCTGAAGATTTTTATTTGAGATGTACTTTCCTGCTCTGCATCCCCTGTTCTATAACATCCCAAATGTTTTCTTCTGTTTTCAGATCTAAATTGTGGATGAATTGTGGATAAGAAGGGATGCAAAAGGTCAACTCACTCAAATAGGTTGTGGCATTCAAGCAATTATTGAGTGCAATTATGGGCCCACCAAAAAAGATAATCTTGGCATTAAATTTTCTTCTGTGATTAATTAAGTGAGTTTGTCCGTCTGTCCGTCTGACCATGATGTAGGTGCAGGCAGTGGATTTGTGCTGTTGGTGCCAAATTCTGATGCTACATCTGTGTACCCCAGAAACCTCATGGTTTTACATACCTGCATCTTGAGATTCTTTTCTGTTTAACGCAAATGTACAAAGTGGTTATCTGACTCACAATAGCCTTTCTCAGTTGATCTTTTATTAACAAGGTGCTTCTATTCCAAGGACTGCCAATTACTAGATCTTTTTTATTTGACCATTTTGAATAAATGCATAATTTTATGCATTGCACTGCTACCACATGATTATGCGTCTGACAAAATGGCTGAAATTGTAATTATAAACAGTTAAATTTAAAAACAAGTGGTTCTAAATACTCTATTCTAAATAATAAAAAAAACATAAAAAAAATATTTGTACTATGAAAGCTTATGAATTTGTGTAAATGTATGTATGAAAACACTCACCCAGTCATTCAGTTAACAATTTTTAAGAATTGTAGCCCGATTTTCTTGCTAATTTGGTCTTGACCAATTCACCACCCACAAGCCAACTGTCAACTGTCATATGAGTACGGCTTCGCTAATGGAACACTTGTTTTTGTGAGTTTCAATGTCTGTATGAAAACTCCCTATAAATCTATTACTTTGGACATGGGATTTAGGATTTTGCACATGCTATAGAATACTTCTAGCAGATTTCAATACTTCTACCAAATTTCAGTCTGTTCCACATTCATATGTCTCAAAACTATGTGACCTATGAAAAAACCTTTGAGCAGGGAGACACCATGAAACTCACAAACATTTCAGAGCAGGCTAAAGCCTGCCAATTTTAATGTACCCTAAGTTAGGCCAAAAACCCTGTGTATCATTTTGAAGGATGATTCTGAATGTCTAATGGAAAGATTTAGACGTTGTTTTATTTAACTTGAAAATTTAGACTAGGTGTCCCAATTTGTGGCATATGGCATCTTACACATGCTTCCTCTGAGACACATCACAGTACAGCGTAACACAGTCAGAATAAACTGCTACCCACCCTCTTCTACATACTCATGACATTCAAGATTGGCTAATGTAGCTGTGATGGACAGAGTAATGTGCAGAGAGTACACCCTCCCACCATCCCCACCACCACCACTACCACCACCAATACAGAGCCATTTTGCTCTTTTAGACTCACAGCCATGGAGGTATTTTTAGGGGTGCAAAATTGTGGCCTCCAGACAATGGGGTCTAATTGCTTATTTATTTAAATGTAATAAATATACTGAAAATTTTGTAAAATTCAATTAAAATTTCACAAAAACAATCCATAACAAATCCATACATTTAGACTGGACAAGTGTAATGGCAAAGAAGGCGAGATAGTATGTATCTATGGTGGCTAATGCAGTGCAGTGGGAACACTCTTTAGTTGTTTTAGGTGCCACCTAAGCTTAGTCATTAATGACGATTTGTGCATGTCAGTAAATACAAATCAGGAGTGCTGTGAACTAATTCATGGGTGACTGGCCTTTATGAGCTACATGCCAGGGTGAAGTAGATCAGTGTCAAAACATTTGGAAGTAAATTTTAGTTTGGTCTTTGCAACATGTACACTGTGACATTGTAATAAAAGGTTCATGTAGTAATACAAGTCTAAATGAAACTTTATAGATTTGTCTGAATTGGCTTTCCTGGTGATTCACTACAAGCACCTATTAGCACACAATAGCACCTATTAACACATGTCAAGACACATGATGTGCTATATGATCACGACCAAATCTAAAATTATAAATACAGGGTGATTCATATAAATTTTTCGACCTCTAAAATATGAAACTACTTACTTCTACTAGGAAGCCCACTCTGGGCAAAGGAAGGGTATACCCCAAACAGCTCACCAGTCCATTGCAGGGCCAACACACACAAACATTCATACTCGTTCACACCTGGGGCAATCTGGAACAGGCAATTAGCCTAACGTACATGTCTTGGAACTGTGGGAACTGGGGCACCCGAAGGAAACCAACACAAGCATGTATAAAAGAATGCAAAATCCACACAGAAATGCGCTCGTGTTTTTTCCTCTATGCTCCGATCACATCTATATATAAAAATTCAATGCACTTTAATTTTATTTTTATTGCACTTTTAGCGACAAGCAGCTTTACAGTAATCCAGATGAAGCTTTAGATCCCCAGTGAGTAACTCAAAGGCAACATCGGCAAGAAAATGAGAAAGAAACCTTAAGAGGAAGCAGACACACAAATAAAGGACCATGTCCATTCTGGGTAACACCACATAACATGATTATAGATCATTACAACAAACCCACTTATTACAATTTAATTTATATTACAGTTAATGCACATTTTGTTTTCCATTCTTGCACTTTTTATTGTTACATTTTCATTTTCCCTTAAATTCACAGACATGATTCGTTTTCTTTTTAAAACAGATTTTTTTTTTACAACTGTACTGTATTCTGTGGGAATAGAGAAATACAAAACCTGGGGGAAAACAAAACAAAAACAAAAAACCCAAACCAGCAAAACACACATAAAAAGCTAATAGCTATTAAATCTCAACACAGATTATTAAACCAGAATTTGTTGCATTTTCATTTCTTAATATATATATATATATATATATATATATATATATATACATATATATATACATATATATAATTGTAATTGTAGTTAATAATTTTCAATATATACATTCACTTTATTAGTCTGTCTCAATGAGACTTTAATATGCAAAATAACATATTTACATTTGATGCCCATGGCAACCTCAAACATTTCAGTGAAGCAAAGGAAATTACAAAAGAATAAAAGAATGAAAAACAAAATAAGACAGCAAGAATGTGTTTTTGTTTGTTGGCATTTGGATACGGTGTTATACAAGTTATTTGAGACATTAGTTTCCACAGTTTCTTTGCCTTCTGTTACAGTTGCAGTTATTACTAGGATTTGGATTGAATCAGGATCGTGGGACTAAAATGAACTAAAGAAGCATCATCTCAAAAACAGAAACAAATAGCACATTGTATTCATCTACCTCTTTTATGGTTTTATTACATTTAATGCACAACATGAGGCAGGGAAAGACTTAGACACATTTAGAAAAGCAATGCCTTTTAAAATATTTAGCACGCTCACACACACACACACACACACACACACACACACACACACACACACACACACACAGTAAGGAAATAAAAAAAATATCCTTATTTCATAGCACAACAATCTGCTACTAAAATATACTCATTCTCTCACTAGCCGAATTGTTTTTTAATAAAAGCAAAAAAGAAAAGAAAAACATACACACAGCTTGTCATGATACCCAGAAACCAGTCCTGTAGAACTTTCCCCATTTTGGATACTAACAAAGCATTGACACTACAGATTCCTTGAACATGAACATTCATAAATCTCTTTATTATTAGCCACTGATGATATCAAGCATCTATCTTTATGAATTAGCTGTAAATGTAGAAGATCAGAACAACCACACTGATAGAAACCTGTGATATGAATTACAGCAGAGCTGATTTTAGAGGAAATTAATCAACACCTTTCGTGACCAATCAGATTTGCGAACTCAGCTTTGCTGTGATGTAACAGGAATAAATGATCAGAACATGTGCGATCACAATCTCTTTTACTAGATATATACAAGTCATGATATGTTTGGGCATTCTTATATTTGAATCAGTGAACATGAAAAAAATGTGCAGTATCCTGTTCCTTGTTACCTCTAAAATAATGATTAGGAAAAAATGTCATAAAATGGAAAAAACAAAATCTCTGTTGCAAAATTATTATTATTATTATTTTTTTGGGTTGTGGGGTACAAAGTGTATTTTGAGTTTTCAAAAAATTAGTAGATCAGGTAAATTTTGGTTAAAATGAATATTAGTACTAACATTATCATGATCCATACGGATTTAAGGCAAGACACAACAGGTGAATAACAGACATCACAATTAATCAGTGCCAGTTGCTGATATTCAGGTTTGTTTTTTTTTTTTAAGTTACACATATTTATGCATATTAAACTTTGCCTAATTACTATGAGATTGGTCCTGTCTGTCTGTATTTCTGTCTGTGACAAAGATAACTCGAAAACTAAGGGATGGATTTTAACAAAATTTTAACTAAATGTGGGTCTTGGGCCAATGAAGAACAGATACATTTTTCGGTATGATGCAGATAAAGATCGGTGGTTTTGAAGGTTTTTTTTAAACCATGCGTTGGACAAGGAGGTGGAAATCACCCAGAATGTGCCTGGAAAAAAAATACAGAGCTCTAAAATTATTACACAACAGGCCACAAGGGGGCACCATAATTCTACATCATCTGCCACTATAACTAATGTAAAAATGAGAATGCGCTACCTTGGTGGAGGTCTGCACTGTCTGAGTGCATTTCAAGATAAATATGCATCAATTTCCATACAAAAAATGAGTCGAGATCAACATACATAGCTGTTAAATTAAAATTCAAAACTTTAAAATGTTATTATTCCATAGTAAACACAAAGTTTGTTAGAAAACCACTTTAGTATTGTTTAAACAAGAAAAATATCATGCAGTACTATACAAATATTTTATGCTATTCTTCAGTATAAAGCCTAAAGTAAATCCAAACATGTAATTGGGGATAGTGATGAAATTTCGGAGAAAAATGATTTATGAGGTTTATAATAAAACTGGGTTTTGTGTAATAATAATAATAATAATAATAATAATAATAATAATAATAATAATAATAATACACTGATCAGCCACAACATTACAAACATCATGAGCACTGACAGGTGAAGTGAATTCCATTGTGACATCACCTGCCAGTGGGGCAGAAAGTAAACAGCCAGTTCTCTAAGTTGAGGTGCTGAAAGCAGGAAAAATGATAAAGTGTAAGGACTTCTACAAAGGCAACAATGTAATTCATTCATTCATCTTCTGAACCGCTTATTCCTAATTAGGGTGGCGGGGAGGCTGGTGCCCATCTCAGCCGACTCTGGGCGAGGGCGGGGTACACCCTGGACAGCTCGCCAGGCCATCGC
>JAOUQZ010000022.1:12255716-12266106 GCA_028564935.1 Neosilurus hyrtlii
CCCGAGCTGGGAATCGAACCCAGGACCTTCTTGCTGTGAGGCGGACGTGCTAACCACTGCGCCACCGTGCCGCCCGCAACAATAATGACTAAGTTAAATAAAAGGGTCTATTATCTCCAAAACAGCAGGTCTTGTGGGGTGTTCCTGGTATGCAGTGGTGAGTACCTACCAAAGGTGGTCCAAGGGCAGACAACCAGTGCACTGGAAAGGGAGTCATGGGGGCCCATTCATGTCTGTGGGGAGCAAAGGCTAGTATGTCTGCTCTGATGCAGACCAGTCAGGTAGTCAGAATGGTATGGCTGAATGGCGTATATATTCTAATACAGCTTACAAGAAGACATTTTACAGACACAGTGTGTACAGAAATTTGAAAAATAGCTGACATGACCTGTAGTATCTTGCCTTGAGAAATTACTGACCTATTTAACGCTACATGTGCTTTAGTTTCCATCTAATAAGTAGAGCATCTGATTTCTTTTGAAGCACAATACTTGTCCTGGCAATACTGATATAATTTACCCGCTTTATATCCCAGACCCCAGACGTACACTTCTCTTTCATCCTTATATACCTATTTTATCATTCGTAGTAATTACAGACTAATGTTCTTTAACATGAATATTAGGGGGTTAAGTGAATATGTTCTTCCGTTATACAAGCTTGAGCTTGAATAATGACATAATGGCATGATGTGCATTTGTTTTAAATTTGACGTTAGCATAATAAACAGTTCTTGCTCCAAAAATAGTCATGACAAGGTTTTCCTTTCACATCCTTACATACATGTTAATAAGATCCAATTATATATTCAAATCACTTGACATTCATACCGCAAGTGCTGAATATATCATTAGGTCATATTAGTTGTGGTTCACTGCTCGCCTGCTTTGGCGCTACTCTTTTTAAATTTAACCACCATGACCGTGATGTTGTCTGGGCAGCCACGGTAAAACGCCTGCAGCACGATGCTCTTGGCGCCAAAATGCGGCTCGTCGAGGCGTTCGCGGATGAAACGTACAGCTTCCTCGTTACTGAAGGCGTCCCACAGGCCATCAGATGCCAGGATCATGAACTCGGGCTGCAGTTTGTCCAGGTCAAAGGTCACAACATCAGGCTCGGGGATAACCACATTTAGCTTCTTAAGCGGGTAGTCGCCCAGGGATCGAGACATAGCCAGGATTCCCTGCACACGCCATGAGCCATTGAAGCTAATGA
Organism: Neosilurus hyrtlii; assembly: GCA_028564935.1. Taxonomy (NCBI): domain Eukaryota; kingdom Metazoa; phylum Chordata; class Actinopteri; order Siluriformes; family Plotosidae; genus Neosilurus; species Neosilurus hyrtlii. The sequence continues at coordinate 12,256,932 of JAOUQZ010000022.1, forward strand.
AGCCACCTGAGAATGAGAAGGAGAATGAGATGTTCAAGCCACTAATCGAAACAGTGAAACGACACCAGCTTAAAAGAAAACGCCCCAATGAAACATGTTGGTGTATATATGTTGAGCTCTTTCTGACGTGCTTACCACTTCTGGTTAAAATTTTTGGGAAATGCTGTATTTACACAACATACAGTATAACGGATCTGTATCTCCAGAAATCACAGTATAACAGATATAATAGCAGAAACGAGATGTTTTATACGTTCTCGCTCACTCATTTGCTGGACTGTTTAATCCTACTCGCTGTTCCAAATTGACCCTAGGGATAAGCGTTAATGGTTGTGTGTTGGCCTTATGATGGTCTGGTGAGCTGTTCAGGGTGTACCCTGCCTTCACCAGTGTCGGCTGAGATAGGCTCCAGCCTCCTTGCAAATAGTTTGGCTAATGAACGAATGAATTAATGGTACAAAAGTATGGAGGAACATCATCTGATGAGCTTCTAGTGTTAAATACATTGATGGGTGCGCAAATACAACCCGGTATCTCAGGTGGTTCATTACAGGCTACTCCTCTTATAAACTGCTAAAAATCAAACAGGATTCCATACCCTGACCCATTTATATTTTGAACATTCGCCCAATATTAATCTCACTTTATCCGAGACTTGTAAGACAGCATTCCAAAAAACAATTGAAACTGTTTGTGATAATGGCTCCACTTTGTTATTAATAGTGTTATGCATTTCAGTTATTTAGTTCCACTCCCTTGAAGGTTTATGTAAGGTGCTGTTATATAAATAGTCAACAAAGTTAGAATGAAAGATTATTTTCCATTAGCAGCTTGCTTGGAGTAATTTGTTCATCTTCTTCATCTTCATCAACATCATCTTCCGCTTGTTCTGGGGTCGGGTCGCGGGGGCAGCAGCCTCCAGACATCCCTCTCCCCAGCCACTTCCCTAAGCTCTTCCTTGGGGACACCAGACCAGCTGAGAGATGTAGTCCCCCCAGCGTGTTCTGGGTCGACCCCGGGGTATCCTTCTGGTCGGACATGCCCAAAACACCACAGCAGGGAGGCGTTCGGGAAGCATTTTAATCAGATGCCCGAGCCACCTCAACTGGCTCGTCTCAACAAGAAGGAGCAGCGGTTCTACTCTGAGCTCCTCCCAGATGGCCGAGCTTCTTGCCCTATCTGTAAGGGAGAGCCCTTGTTCTTTCGGTCACTACCCAAAGCTCATGACCCCACTCAATATGTTCATCTTATACCAGCAATTTTAAAGCTTTTTATACATTCTATTTATTAAAATAAACCAATATCTACATTTAAAGTCATGGAACAGCGGAACTACTGTTAGAGCTGTTGATTTAAGAATACAGTAGTGCTGCGGAACAGCTCACTCACTCCTTCACTCACTCATTTGTCGAACCACTTCATCTTATTAGGGTAGCGGAGATGCTGGAGCCTATCTCTGACAACACTGGGCGAAGGCGGGTTACACCCTGAACAGCTCGTCAGACCATCACTGGTCTCAACCATTCACACTCACATTCACACCTAGCAGCAATTTGAAACAGCCAACTAGCCGGATGTGCATGTCTTTGGACTGTGGGAGGAAACCGGTGTACCCAGAGAAAACCCATGCAAGTATGGGGAGATCCTGCAAACATCACACAGAATCACCCCAACATGGGACTTGAACCCAGGACCCTCTTGCAGTGAAGCGGACATGCAGACCATTACGCCACCGTGCCACCTGCTGTGGAACAAGTCAAGTTCAAATTTTTATTTAATTTATTATAGTGTGCAGCTTTAGTTTAAAGTCTAAATATGCATAAATTGTTAAATCAGTACTAATAAGATTTAAAAAACAAACAAACAAACAAACAAACAAACAAAAAAACAACATCCACCCATCAAACCAGTGAAACCTGACACAGAATACATGCAATGCAAGCTGTAACCGTTAGGGGGCAACAATGTACCATTGCACAGACGTTACACATTTAATCCTTGAGTTTTTTAGAAAGGTTTTTTTTTTTTTGTGGCTCACCTGCTTTTTTGATCCTCTTGCGCTCTTTGAGTTGGTATGGTTTGTGATCATATGACAGGGGGATGGCATTGCCGTCTTTATCACACAAAACTCCCCTGGAATCACCGACATTCCCTACAGTCAGTTCCTTATCTGACAACATCGCCACCAGGCATGTGGTTCCTAAAAAATAAATAAATGATAGAGTGAGAGAGAGAGAGAGAGAGAGAAATGGAAAGTTAGAGTTGTTTTTACTGACCAATCTTCCTTCATAGAATATCTCCTTTCTCTCAGCCCCGACACACAATATACACTTTCTCTTGGGAATCAGTCAATCTAAACACCTGCTAACTTTAAACAATGCTTGGCCTCTCCAAAGCACTGACTTTCTCTCTGCTTTTTCTTGCCTGCTTGCCTTTCTGAATCCTTTCTTTTCGCTGCCTTTTCTCGTCTTTGTTTAATTTTCCCAGGCCCAGGGTTTGCTCACTGAGATCCCATCGGCATCGAACAAACCGCCTGTCGGACCATCTGTTCCCCCCTCAGAGCTTTTAGCATTGCTTTCAAAGGCAAAACAAAGCACACTGATCAAAAAAAAAAGTGTTACCTCTACCCGATTCAAAGCAGCGTGTTGACGCTATTAGGCATTATAAAAGTATTATGCACATATTCATTGATTTTTATTTGCATGCAGTAGATTAAGTGTTTCTTGGTTTCATAACACTGCATTAGAAAGCTATGTTAATGAAGAAAGGAAGATGAGAGCAGAAGGGTTCAGAGCAGGACAAACGTGCTACAAAGTAAGTACAGAACACTGTATTCCCAAAAGCCCCAAACGGATCCAGTACAAGGCTGGATTCGGGGACAGTGTGCTGATTTCCATGGTCGAAGACACCTGATTCCCATCACGTTATTTACACGGGTAGCTGATGTAATAAATAAGGGAAGTTTTGACGTGAAGATCAAATCCAGAAGACGTCTCACTCTGTGTACGACTGTCACTGGTTCTACAGTCTGGGATAGGAAGAAATCAGCCCCAGAATTGATTTGTCACACCACTGCAATTTTTTTCTTCAAATTTTCCTCTTGGTGGTTCTAATTTATTTTTTAAATTAAGTTTTAATTAAAAGTTTGATGACCAGACCAGAATATATAAGAATCACTAGCTGAAGGTGAGTTGGATCTCAGAATAGTCCCCAAAACATGAGGACAGCACATGTGCTGTGTAGCCACTGGCATCTTTTTAACCTCATTCAGAGTTTTAGTACATAATAAGTAGAAAAACAAACTAAAACAATATTTTATTTTTCCATTTTTAAAGCGTGACTATGATGATACCAAGTGACAGAGATAAACCATGAATATCTAGCATTTTGGTTCAAGTATTATCCACTCGGGATAAGGTCTAATAACCCTGAGATAGTGGAATAAATAGATCACACCATTACTGTTTAGTATACTGATGTGTGTTTTCAGAAAATGTCTATTTTCCATCTCGGGGACTATTCAGCAACATCCACCTCGCCTTCGAACCTCTGAACCAATCAGATTGCACCGTTGCCATGAAGCTCTGCTCACACGACACTGATCATTATCCCAATTTGCTCCAAATCATATTCGGATTTTACATCGAAGGAAATGTGTACACATCGGAAAACACCAGAGGACATTGTGAAATTTCGTGGAAAACTTTGGGGAAGAGTTAAGTGATTTGGGAGTATTGAAAAATGCTGTTTTTTGTATCTGGGAAACATAGGAAAAAACATTGATACAGACCGGTAGTGATTGGTGTAACAAGGGAGCAACATCGGGAGGCATTACGGTCACATAAATTCGTGTGTTTTTATACAATATCAGAGACACATTAGAACAACATGGGTACAACTCAGGACATCGGTATAGATCCTAATAACATCAGAAGAAACATTGGAATAACATAGGGTAACAATCCGAGAAATATATAATATTCCGGTATATATCGGAATAATTGGCCGAAACAATGGAATAACATCGGAATATGATCGATTCAAATCGGGATCATGATTGGTATCCGTGTGAGCGCACATTTAAGCAGAGTATTGTATTCGTTTACTGTAATGTTGATTTCAGCAAGTTAGCTCTGCATTACTGCATAAAGCGATTTTGTTCCTTCCACACCTGAAGAGTATAATTATAAAATACAACAGATTATAAGCTCCGTGTTCCCCGATCAAGCCTAAAAAAACAAAGAGTCTAAGACATATCAAAGGAACAAAGTATAAAAAGTGAGAAATGAAGAGAGAAATGAGGGGGATATTTATAGAAGGGAAAAGAAGAGACATGAAGACAAAAGAGATGAGTGTGGAAAATGAGGGAATCTCCCAAGTGTACCCCCACGCCCACTTACACACTCATTTCATTTTTTTCTCATACATTCTCATTCCATCTCAGGCCTTTTAAGTCAAATCGGATGAAAGTAGACCTAAGCGCCAAAGTATGGATATCGGCTGGTATATTCATTCCATACCAACTGGAATTCTGAGGTTATTTTTGTACGCATTTGTTCAAATAACTCTCTCACTCCGTATCATTTATTCCTTACTGGTGGACTTTTAACCCCTGTTTAAAAATGTTGATGTTCTTTGTGGTTATTGAGGAGAGGCAGAAATATTCCAATACTCATCACTCCCCCGTTTGCCGAACCGCGTAATCCTACCATTTGGGTAACTTGGAAGCCGGAGCTTATCTCAGCCGAGACTGGGTGAAGGTGGGCAACACACAACCATTCACACTCACATCCACACCTAGAGGCAATTTGAAACAGCCAACTAGCCTAATGTGCATGTCTTTGGACTGTGGAAGGAAACCGGAGGACCCAGAGGAAACCCATGCAAGCACGTGGAGAACATGCAAACATCACACAGTATCGCCCCAGACCGGGACTCGAACCCAGGACCTTCTTACATTTACATTTACAGCATTTGGCAGACGCTCTTTTGTAGAGTGACTATCCTTTTTATACAACGGAGCAATTGCTCAAGGGCCCAACAGTGGTGATAGTGGGGATTGAACCATTGACCTTTGGATCAGTAACCCACCACCTTAACCACTGTGCTTCTTGCTGTGAGGCGGACGTGCTAACCACTACACCACTGTGCCACCCAGTAAAAGTACTATGATTCAAATTTCCTCTCAAGAGTACTTTTAGAGAGAATGTGTACTGTATTAAAAGTACATATAGCTTATTATGTTCCATCGTGTTAAAGAACCTAATCTCACACTGAAAGTAAGAAATGTGGCCTTTAATTGAAGTACGTAAACAAACCAAAAATAATTGGCGCCTTTGCATATTGTGCAGTGGTGGGCTCAGTGGTTAAGGCTCTGGGTAAATGATCTTACTGGTTAGCACGTCCACCTCATAGGAAGGTGCTAGAATGCAGGAAGCTTCAGGGTTCATGTCCGGGCTTTCTGTGTGGAGTATGCATGTTCTCCCTGTGCTTGCGTGGGTTTTCTCCAGGTACTCCTGTTTCCTCTGACCATCCAAAGACATGCACATTAGGTGTGAGTGTGAGTGTAAATGGTTGTGTGTGTCTTGGCTCTGTGATGTTCTTTCCATAATGTTTTCGAATAACTCAAAGTGACTGTACATCTACATTAAGAGTATAAATATGTGCCAAACAAAAATAATCCCACCCACAACTTCTGACTACTCTTCACTGTTGTCATTATTAATGATCAGCGAATTATTTAATCACTTAGCAGAAGATCATCTCCACATTTCATACAGAGCTTGTTCTACTCCAAGGGAATGAACATTGAGATGAAAGGAAGACAAATGAGAAGGTTCACATGGGGGTAAAAGAGATGGAAAATAAAAAAAATGTTGCAATAAAAGAGAAATGACTGAAGATGAAAAAAAGACAGCATAAGAGAGAGAAATAATGAAGTGGAGATGGTTGAAAGTAGAAAGAAAATGGTTATTGGAGCGAAGAGATCACTCAGAGGTGGAAAAAAGTTGCAGTCTGGTATGTTAACCTTATTAAAATAAGGGATGAAGCCCTGCATGACAATTTTATTGATAAAGCTCGGGCTATAAATCCTTTAAACATTAGGTGATCATGAATAATGTGAGGAGTGATCTATGTGGTAGTGTGTGCAGTGGAATTCTTTACAATTATTAGTGTGATTGCGCAGTTAGCGCTTTTTTATTTTATTCAAAGTCGTTAATCTCAGACAGTTTTCATCGTACAGGCAAAAACTTGGAATGCTACATCATCCCATAAAACCAAACACCTAATGCTTCACCTGGAGCAATCACACTTCACATTTTCTTCTGGGAATGCATCTCTATTCTTCTAAACAAAAAGCAGACAGGTGCACTCAGCGTAATATCTCTATATAGGCATCCTTTAAAACCGTGTGATTATGGAGTGTAGAAAGCCTTGTGTAATGTCTCCCTCTAAGTGTCTCTGTCAACAGCAGCAGAATCCCAGGTGTTGGGGTCAAACCCTATGGTCTTTAAGTCACGCTTACAGTGAAGCTGTGAGTGTTCTGTAAGTTTTTTCCCTGAGATAAGTTCGCTATAGACAAGGTCTTTCCTCCATCCTTCATACAGTGGACATGACCCAGCCAGCGGAGGAGTAGCCTCTGCTTCAAGAGCGTAGCCATGGATAGAAAGTTGATGAAGGTAACTAGGATGTTTGTGATCTTGTCCTCTCAGGTGATGTTCAGGATGTGCCTCAGGCAATGTATGTGGTTCCTTCTTTCTTGATGTGCTGAGAACGTCCTCAGGATGCAGGCTTTGTAAACTGGTATTTCGGTGTGTTCTCTGAGCTCAGTCTGGTATTTCGGTGTGTTCTCTAGCTCTGAGTCTGACTCACAGTGGCATAGTGGTTGGCACAACAGCAAGAAGGTCCTGGGTCTGAGTCCAGGGCTTGGGAGTTTGCATGTTCTACCCTTGCTTGTATGGGTTTCCTCTAGGTACTCCGGTTTCCTCCCACCGTCCAAAGACATGCACATTATGCAAATTGGTTGTTCCAAATTCCCCTGTGGATGTGAGTGTTAATGGTTGTGTGTACGATGGGCTGGTGAGTTGTTCAGGTTGTTCCCTACCCCCGCCCCCTTTTTTTTTATTAAACTGTCAGCAGTTTTACATTTATATTTCTGCCCCCTTCTATTGGAGTGGATTAATTTGGAACAAGGTCAACCAGGAAGCACAGGGAGCGGGCAGGGGAGGGAATTTGATTGCTTGTTGCTGGTGCTGCTGCTTTTTTTGACCACTCTCCACTCTTGCACTCTGTATTATCAGAACTGTTGAAAAGTGGGGTCAGGGTTGGGCAGCCGATGACTATCCATTAGAACAGCATAATCTGATGGAGTAGGATAGCGAGCACACAGCATGCTATTTCAGGAGCACTGCTCTGCCAGTGGCAAATGCTTATGATCGTTGCCTAAACCAAGGACAGCTAATGGATGAGCTGTCAGTTTTAGTTTGCTATACTTTGTAAAATCTATCTCTCATTCACTGTTTCAGATTAAGTTTCATGCCTTGTTAGCATTAGCCTTCTAATGCAGATGAATTATACTAATGAATATTGGAATGGTTAAGACTGTAGTGGCATAGTGCATAGCACGTCCGCCTCACAGCAAGAAGGTCCAGGGTTCGAGGCCAAGGGTGTTTCTGTGCGGAGTTTACATGTCCTCCCTGTGTCTGCATGGGTTCCCTCCAGGTACTCTGGTTTCCTCCTGCAGTCATAAGGCTAACTGGCTGTTCTAAAAATGCGTGGTGCGAGTGTGAGTGTGAATGGTAGCGTGCCGGCCCCTTGATAAACTAGCCAGCTGTTCAGGGTGTACCCTGCCTTTGCTCAGAGTCGGCAGAGATAGGCTTCAGCGTCACTGTGACCCTAGTAGGATTAAGTGGTTCTGAAATCGCTGTATAATAAATGAAAATCAAAATCACTTCAGCGTATGCTGCTACTGGCGAATGATCAACATCTGGGTGGTTACAATAATCGGGTCACAACACCACCCAGTTTTTGATATAGTTTCCCCTCACGACACATTCCATAATGTTTCATACCTTACCCAACATCGATCGTAATATCTGTAAGCTCTAATGTATATTTTATACCCATTATACTCAGCTCTGTGTGGTTCGTGGTTATCGACAGGTGAATTTAGCAGCGACACGAATACAGTGTGTCCCTTTCCTAAAACGATGTCTCTCTTTTTTTCAATTTCTCCCTTGCTGCCGCTCTCTCACACACCCACACATTCTTGCTCTCTCACATTCAGTCCTTTAGATTCAAATTCCATTCTGCCTTACTGAAATAACAGAGGACGATTATACTGTGAAATCTGCACGTTTAAAAAACTGAGCTATCGATAATATAAACAAACCAAACATATGCATACATTTTTTAAAATTTTATTACCAATTACTTGGTTGATGTTAAGCAGCATACTGTGGAACCCAATATTTATTCACAGCACACAAAACAAAGCAACCAGAATCAACTGATAGTTCTAAACATACTGTTTCGGCTTGCTTTAATTCACGCTGGAGTTCATGGGAGTCGAACTCAAAGAGTAATATTAACCCAAATGTGAACTCAGACTCTGGGTATTTCCGGTAATGAGATCAAGAACACACGGAGAGTGCAAACCTCTGCCAAGTCCAGCAATCCATCATAAAAAAATCTCACAATGTTAAAGAGTGCTTTAAAAAATTCCAGAATTCAGAATTGGATTCGACATTTCATGAAAATCTACACATGGCTTTTTGTGTGATTCTGCTAACAAATAAACAGACCGACGGTAAAGTATAATCCCTTAGGTGAAGATAATAAAGAAACAGAATAACAAAATATATAGAGAGAATATTCTGACGCTACTTTAGCTGTAATATCCATTTTGCAAAACGTCAGTCGGCATGAACACTTGATAATATTCTCATGCCACAAAAAGTAAATTGTTTTAGCTGAGTCGAGAGTTGGGATGGTATGGTGGTATAGTGGTTAGTATGTCTGCCTCACAGCAAGAGGGTCTTGGGTTGAGGCCCAAGTAAACATGACATGCCGGCAGATGAGGTGCAATGTACACACATAAAAATATGCTTTTGTTTTCTAATGAAAATACGCAACATGCCCCCCCCCCTCAAAAAAAAAAAAAAAAAAAAAAAAA